>RCUC01151617.1:0-33976 GCA_003697995.1 Taxidea taxus jeffersonii | reverse complement strand
CTTCATTGGGCTCATGTAGTGTTACTGGTCCTGCTTGCACTGTTCCTTGCTGGCTGAGCACCTTGGGCAAGTTACTTAACATTTCTGTTCGTTGATTTTTCTCATGGGTAAAATGGGGGTAATTAAAGGGACCTGCTTTCTAGGCTGCTCTGGTGAGTAGATGGGATAAGAGCCACATGCATTATGGGTGCATAAAGCCCGAACACAGGCTTCTACACACGTCTGTGTGGTTGCTTCACAGGCAGGGATGGGAGGTCAGTGGCGGGTGAGAAGCAAAGCTCTTGGCCACACAGAGATTTCCAAGTGAGGCCTGCACCCTCCCAGGTCAGCCTCCTGGCCCCCACCCTCAGAGCCTGTGCTCCATGCAGCCCAGGAGGAAACATATGATTCCCCCAAGTGTACCTGCTGTGTTTGGGGGAAAACTGTCACTAGGGCACCTGGGGTATCTCCATGGCTCCAGCTCACAAGTCCTGTTGTGTCATTGGGAGAGTTTTGCCCATGCTGAGTTTTGCCCACATCTTGATGACAGCCAGTACCAGCTCAGCTGGCAGGATGTTAAACCACGGGACCAGGTGGTCCTGTCCTCACCATCCCCATCCCTCCCTCCACCCAGGGGGCTTCTCAACCATCGGACAAAGTGCAGGCCATTGGCCCGCTGACCTGCCCTTAGGCAAGCCCAGTGGCCAAGGCCTCACTCCCTAGGTCCCAAGGTCTGGGCCAGGCCTAGGTCTTCCAACCTCAGTGCCTGGAGGCATCTGGCAAGGAAGGAGATGAAGGTGAGGAATAAGGGAAAGGGAGGGTCTTCCTCAGAGAGGCAGGTGAGGCATCAGAAAACTAAAAAGGATCAGGCCTGAGGACCCATCACCCTGTTCCCTTGGGCCAGGTCAGAGCTGGCTGACCCTGATCTGGGCAGAAGGGACAGAGGGGAAAGGAGGAGGACAGAACTGTGCCCACAGCCCAGCTCACAGCCTGCTTCAGTTTCCCCCATCTCCTTGCTCTGAGGACTATCAAACTATTTTCTTTTCTTCTTCCTTTCCTTCTTTTATTTTAAAATTGCTTTGCACTTTTATGTGTGTTTTGTGGGAAGCAGAATGTAAACCAGACATTTAAAAGTTTCAGAAGACAGTCTTCTTATCTGTAAAATGGGGACAGCACCCCTGCCTTCATAGGCTGCAAGGGTTGCGGAATGGGGCACGTGCCCTCAGAGATAACATGGAAACCCCACAGAGGAATGCCTGTGTCCACCGCAAGCCACTGTGTGTCTAGCCTGCTCAGACCTGCCCGTCCCTGACCTTTGCTGGCAAATAAGTGCAGGGCAGCCTTTAGCCAGAACACCCTTAGAAGGCATCGGGGAGGGCTGACCTGGGAGGGGGTGCTGGCCTGTGACCATGTGGGCTGGGCTTGCCTCACTGTAGCCCCTTCTGCAAAGCTGTGGGAAACCAGGTCAGAAGGAGGCAACTAAGATGAGGTTGGCCAATTGCCTAAAGCTCAAAAACCATGTGGCTGCGTTTGGGAGGTCAGACAGGGCTCTGGGTTCCTCTGCTCATATCCCCTGATGTGAAAGAAGCTATTGGCACCTTCATGAAGGGCCAAAACAAAAATAATTGAATAAAGGGCAGAGGGAAGGGGCTTTTGGCTTTATTCCAAGCTTCGCACGGTACAGAACAGCCTAGCAGAAAGTCCCTGTGATGGGGGCCCTATAAAGCAGTCTCCTCCTCACTCGCCCCTGGAGTTGGGAAGGGACACAGTGACCTGACCAGGGGGCAGTCTGGGAAGCAGTTGGGAGCTCTCAAGGGAGCACGTCCATTGCCTGTCGAGTACTCACCTGGGTGCCAGTTGTCTGTCAACTGCCCATCATCCCTGCCTTCAGGCATAAAAAGAAGGGGGATCATTTTAAGAGGGAAAGGGATCCTGACTTTCTCCACCCTGGGAGAGGCAGAGATCCTGAGTGAGTGAAAGGACTCTCCTTCCCTTTCTCACTCAGCTCAGGAGCCTGGGACAAGAGGAAGAGGACTCGGTGTGATGTGTGCTCTCGGCCACCAGGGAGAGCATGAGAGGCCGGCTCCCCTAGCCCACTGCATGCAGGTGCCCAACAGGAGGGTCCTATTTTTCATCACAGTGACACATTTACTCACTGGTATTTCTGGGTGGTCCATTTTCTCTTGAGCAATCAAACAGCCTGGTTAAAATGCTTTGCTATCTTCAAAAGGCACAAATTGCTCCAGGTTGCTGGTGCTCTCCTTTGTAATATAAGCAAAAGTATCCCGAAGGCAAAATTTACGATAGGGGAGGCTAGTGCCTTCCTAGTGCCTAGGAAGACGGTACCAGGAATCCCTTGCCCTTTGGAAGCTGGGGGAGAATTTGCAGAGATACGCTGGCCCCAGGGCGTGGCCCCTGCTCCTTGACACACGTCATCGCTCCACATTCTATGGATCCTGGAAGAGACTGTGGAAGAAGAGGTGTCCCCAAACTGGAACAGCCAGGCCACCGTCTCTCAGGGGGAGGCCTAGTGACAGCAGGGAGCAGGGTCTCCTCTGGAGCCCCACATGGCTCTGTGCGGGCCCAGCTAGTGTTGAGCCCCTCTGCAGCTGGGAGGCACTGTCACTTGGTGACTGAAGGTAACAAACCCCTCCCTGCGTCTCTGAGGCCTGCTAAAGCCTAAGGCAGGCAGTGGGGTCGCTGTCTTACAAACTTCAGTGCTCAGGCCTTAGAGCTCTGCTGGCATCTTATGGCAGTGTTACCTTGCAGGGGAGACTTCCAACTCTGAAAGCCTCAATCTCTTTGTCTGGGAAATGGCCATTCCCAGGTCACAGGGCTCTTGTATTACAATAAATAACAGAGGGACAAAGTGCCTGGTGCCTGTCTGCTCTCAGGACCTGCAGTGCCTGTGGAGAGGCTGGCCCAGGTGCCTGAGCTGTGAGTCCCTGAGGCCCAGGAGGTCCCGGGTCTGCATCTGAGAAATCTCAGAGACCTGAACACAGGGTGGCAGGTGGGTCAAGGAGGCATTTGGTGTCCAGGAATCAGTCACGCATTTCAGCATCAGGACTCTGGGCTGCCAGGTCTACAGTGCCTTTGTGCTGGTGATCACCCCCAACCTCCACCAAGACACCTCCCTCAAGCTGCTGCCTCTTGGCTGTTAAGGCTGTGGAAATTTCCTGAAAGGTACTTTCTGGCTCTAGGGAGATCAAGTCAGATCGTCATACCTTCTTTAGGTTAGGAGCAGGAAAATCCCCATCTGTGGGGTGTTAACTTCTTACCACAGGGGGCTGTCAAGAACTCCTCTTCCCCTTTTTGGGGTCTCTCACTTTTCCACATGGACTCTCCCATCACACACAAACACAGGCATAGCTTTAGGGCTTCCCAATCCTCCTCCCCACATGACTGTTGAACCTACAGAAGGGATTGTCTTGGGGAATCCCAAGGGCCAGGGTCAAGCTCTTAGAGTAGCAGTTCTCAAACTTGGCCTTCATCCCAATCCCTTAGAGGGCTTGCTAAAACACAGATGGGAACAGGAAGAGTTTCTGATTCAGCAGACCTGGGGGCAGGAGGGCGTTCCCAGGTGACCTTGAGGCTGCTGGTGCACTGACCACAGGTTAAGAGCTGCCAAGTCTTAGATTAATCACTGGATGGCAAAGGGCTGATGAACAGGGCCCAGCTAGAAGACTCCAGTGCATGCATGTCCCCAGCACCACTGCTGGGGTAGGTCCAGTTCCCACTTAGTGTAGATCAAAACTGCCCAGCACACTGGAGCTCAGGACCTATCTCAGCTTGCCTGGGCCTGGGCCTGGGCCTGGGCCTGCGCGTTTACCCCTCAGCACCTATGCTGACTCGAAACCAGCAGTGCACTTGGGTAAGAGAAGAAACAGCAAAACCAGAGATGGCAGGATGGTGGCATCGGAGCCTGGCCGGCAACAGTAAGGAGCAGGGCTGTGGGGTGGGCTGGTGAGACAGGTGTCAGAGAGCCGCTCTGCCCAAAGAAGCAGGGGTGGGTGGTGCCGAGGGGGCAGGGAACAAGGCCCTGTGCAGGCTGAGCAGGCCTTGGGGAGGTGGAGGGTGAGGTGTGTGCTGTTCCAGATCATCCCAGCAGCCCTGTGCTGCCTGGACCACAAGCCAGCAGCTTCCCTCCCACTCAGGCTTCCAAGCCGCGCGTGTGACAATAGCCTGGCCCAGGCTGCACTGTGCCCGCTGAGTGCATGGTGTTTCGAGGTTTGGGAAATTCCACATGAAATTCCTGATATCTAACTTCTTTGGAAAAATGAGAAAGAGCCTGGCTGTCTGGAGCCCATGTCCCTGCACAGCAGCGTCTGCAGCTGGGACGTGCTCTCCTGCACCCTCCACTCCCCAAACCTGTGCTGCCTCTCCCATTCCCACCTGCCTGGCCCCGTGAGCATCCTCTGGGGAGCTCTCCTCCATTTCAGGCCTTTCCTCTGATGGTTACTCTGATGGGCAAAAACAGAGAATGCTTTCACTTCTCCATTGCCCTCTGATCTTGGGCAAACCAGAGCCCCACATTGAGCTCCTTATTTGTGCCATAGGGTGGGATGGGCTGAGAAGGGACTGGGCTGTTCGGTCTCAAAGATTTCAAATTCCAATGTCCTGGGAGTTCACCCAGGCAAAAGTCCTGGGTGGAAGGGGAAGACCTGCAGGCAATTATTCCCACCTGCCCTGAACACTTGCTAGGGGTGTATGGGGGGGGTGCTCTGACCCTCAGCACCCCTTACAGGAATTCCAAGGAGACACCCTGGCTGCTGGTAAACTGGCCTCCAACTCAGCAGATGGGTGGCCTCATAGTTCATTATCGAAACTGGGGCACCTCTGAGAGTGAAGCGAATGGTCTTAATAATGGCCCTGGAGTAACAGGTATAAACCAGGACTGTCTTCAGCAAACCGGGACAGACGCTCTAGAACATTAGCATCTGCTTCTAGATGGTGGCCTATGAATAAACAAGAGAAACAGGCCTTACCTCTCGGTGTCTCAGCTGAAAGCTTCTGCCCTCATGGTAGCAGTTGTAAGTTTTTAGCAAGCTTAAGAGCTCCGATCTGAAAAGGTAAAGACACACCTAATAACCTTGGGGTGTGGCAGGGCTTTGGACAGTAAAGACAGATGTCTTGCCAGCCACACGCAATCAGTTTAGAAACTAGACTCTGCCATCAGACACACGCCTTTCAGTCTTCCAGAGCTTTCACATGTCAACCCCTGTGGAAGTTGTAGGGGTGGGAGGAGGGCGAAGAGAAACTCACAGACGGCCCACATAATTGTGAAAATTGTGTGTGCACACTTTCGCCATCACAGATCAGAGTTCCCAACAATCTCCCTGTACTTTATTTCTGAGTCACTTCCTCAATAAATCCCCTTAGATTGGGTTATTAGCATTTTAAAGACTCTCGCTCTTTCCCCCCATATTACTTCCTATAAGGTCCTTGTGCAGCCGCTGTGTGGGCACCGTAAGGGGTGTCTGCCTCTTCCTCGTCCTGCCTTTCTGGAGGTATGATCAAGAGATGAGGCTGACAGCTGTGAGAGAAGATGCTGAAGGTTTGAGGGAGGCCACTCTGTCCAAAACGCCTTCTCCCCAGAATAAAGGGAGGCCATGGCAGAGAAAAGATCATCCCTGCACCCCAGCAGGGCTCTGTAGGGGCGTGCAGTCCTGTACATAAGAAATGCGAGCCACACATGCAATTTTAAATCTTATAGTAGTCACATCGCAAAGGCAAACAAAACAGGGGAGATTAGTTTTCATAATGCGTCTTGTTTAATGGCACGAGATATCTAAAATATTATCATGTCCACACAGAATCAATATAAAAATTATTACTGAGATCTAGCTCATTATTTTATTCTGTAATGAGTGTTTGCTAGCTTTCTTATATATTCACTACTCTCCAGCCGTAAGTCAAGTGCTTGGTGCTTCCCCGGCTCGTGGCTCCAGTACCGGGGAAGTCCTGCTCTAGAAGGTCTTCAGGCAGTGCCTTGGCTGACATGGGGTCCCCCAGGGTGTGGATGAGCAGCACCTGCCATTGGTGCTCTAGGGTGCTGCCCAATGTGGGGGTGACGGCAACTGACAAGGGAAGTGAGGCACTTGTGATTCAATGAAAGATGCCTTTAACACAGAAAGATTAATGTTGCATGTTCTCTATGCCTGTAAGTGTGTAAATGCTGGACATAAACTTGTTAGGACACATATACATGAAATTAATCATGTTGTGGTTATGATTATGACTTTTCCCAGTTATATTTAATATTATTCTCATTATAAAATTTAAACAAGGAAAATGATGGTGTGGGCAGCATGGTGCAGGGAAGCCTGTCTGTTTTCTCAGGTCTCTAAGAGGAGGACCCAGAAAGGAGGTCAGAGAAAGCTAGGAGCCTGGCTTGGCTTCAATGTGGCAGATAGGAGCTGCCCAAATTTAGAAAAGATTTGGACTCAGTACTCAAAAAGCAAGATAACATAAAAATATATACTTTTCTTTAGCTCAGAAATAAATTTGAAAAACTATCCTAAATACTTTTTTATGGTAAGACAGATGGTAAATAGAATTAAAAATAAGCAGAGCTAAAAATCAATAACAGTACACTTTTTTCAGTAAAAACTCCAAACCTATTTTGAGTTTTTTTCCTTCCCCTCTTGAACTGTTTAACACAATAAGAATGTTAGCATTGTTCTAGCTTTTGAATTAATTAAATGCCATCTGTGCAGAATCATGGCAGACATTGCCACACTTTCCTGCCTTTGTGGGCCTGAGGGGGCAGGGGTCAAACCCACACCCCAAAGAGATCCTTGATCTCCAAGGAGACAGGCTTTGAAAAGAAGTGCCCCTATCACTGTCCCTGGGGCAGGCATATCGTCATATCTGTGAAAGGTACCCAGAATCCCTCCACTCAAAGTCTGTCTGTGGCAGGAAGTGGCCACAAGAAGATCCCCTCCCTGTATGCAAAGGCTTACTTCAAGATGGACTTGCTGTCACTGATGGGGACATGAGAACTGGGTGGGCAGTCTTCCTTCATCTTCCCCT
Source organism: Taxidea taxus jeffersonii (assembly GCA_003697995.1). NCBI lineage: Eukaryota > Metazoa > Chordata > Mammalia > Carnivora > Mustelidae > Taxidea > Taxidea taxus. The sequence goes on along the minus strand of RCUC01151617.1, from coordinate 26,965 downwards.
CTTGTCTGCAGTCTCGGGAGTTACCTGCTGGGAAGAGACGGACACAGGTGAGCATGGAGAAGCGCCAGCCAGTGCAGTGTTCAGAGCCCTGGTGTGCCGGCCTGTGGCTTCAGCCTCACCTCCCAACCAACCTGCCTATACCCTTCCTCCCTCCATTCCTTGGCACAGAGCTGCCACAGCTGAAGGATCAGGCTCAGAGGACTTAATGGGGCCCCACACTGACCTGGGGCAGCCAAGCTCCCCTGGCAGGTGGGGGGCAAGGTCAGAGCTGCTGAGTTAGTGGCCCCTAGTACCAGCCCCCCTCCCAGAATCTCTCCACAGTCCCTAGGGATCTGGATCAGTCTTGTAATTGTTTCAGACCACAAGCTCTCTTCCCTCAGCTGGGACACTCTGAAGGGTGGTTTCCATTGCTCCTCCAAACCCCCAAAGCACCCTGGGCCTTTCTTCACTATTTGAATGTAAGCATTTAGATCCTAGATTTTGGTCTCTTAAGCCCTTCCCTGTGTTAATATCACACAGTGACTTAAACCCTCCAGCCTTCTTTTCCTCATCTATGTAATGGGGTGATCTCTGCCTACAGGATTGCTAGTTGATTCACATACAAAACTGTGTCTTCACAGCCTATGAAGCTTTGTGGAGCTTCTCAAACCCTCCCGGCAAAATCCACTAGTACTTTCTCTAGCTTGTTGCCATCTTCTGCACAGATTTCAAATTTTCTCCCTCTCCAACTTATTCTGGCCAAGAACTCTCTTCTCAAGGCATGCTGTGTGTTGGGGCAGTGAGCCACAGCTTCTCTCTCTCACTCTCTCTCTCTCTCTGTCTCCCCCCAACCTTGGCCCTCTCAATTTCTCTTCTCTCAAGTTTCTACTAGGACGCTGAGGGGTTAAGTCACATGGGGAAATGGCCCAGACAAGGTACACAGCTTTTCCTTTGCATCACAGAGTGGCTCCTCACAAAACCCCAATGTCTGTTCACACAAACCTCACTCAGTCAGGTCATCCCTACCTCTGTGTGCAAATGTTCCTGGGAGTTCAAGGTCAGGTTCGACTGCTATTGTATTCATGTCCTCAGAGCACTCCCTCCCCTTGGTCCCTGACTCTGACCAGCCGAACACCTTTGATACCACCCACGAACAAGACAAGCCTGCCTTCAATGATGGCATCAGCCTGAACGACCACTTGACTCTGGAAACAGGGAAACATGGAAAAGGGGGACGAACTGAAGGAGATGGGCTTCTCAGTGACCTCAAAATCATCCTATAAATACTTCCACTCTGCCTGGGTATAGAGTGAAGCAAACTATGGCCTAGAGAGAGGTTAGGCTTCTGGCCATAGCTGCGGGCGAGGCCCTCCCTCCATAGTGCAAAGGGTTAGGCACCGTGGGGGCCTGGCTTGGGGCCTCACTGTCAGGCCACAGGATTTCAAAATCAGGTTTCAGTTCCTCAGCTCCTAAGTCTGCAGTGGAAAAAGTGATCTGCTAGGCTCCCTTTCTGGGCAGTTCCTCAAACACTTCCATGCAAAGCTGGGTTCAGCCCAAGAAAAGTATCTGGGCTTCTCACTCAATGCTGCTTCTGCGGGCCTGTCTCCCTGTATGCAGGCTCCTCGTGGGAAGGGCCCAGAAGTAACAGTGGTGGTATTTTCTCTTGCCTTGTCTGCAGCCAGCTTCTCTCCCACCCCTCCTCACTTCTTGCTCAGAGCTCTAGCCTCCCTGAGCTGCTCTCGTTTTCCTCATGGGCTTTCTGCTTTATCCTCCTTCTGGGTCTTCATGGTGCTGTACTCTGTCCAGAAAACAGCCTCCTCCCTGTCCTATACTCTGCTGTGAGCTCCGCCAGGAAACCCTTGCCGGAGCGGCCACCTCCTCCAGTATCAGGAGAGGCTCCTTTCCAGACCAATGCCTGCTCTGGGCTCCTGGCTGTGCTGGGCCTTCAGGGCCTGACCTGTGTGTGAGGGAGCTGATAGGAGGCTGGGAGAGTTGGGTAGGGGGGAGGTTAAAGCTGAGGCCTCCATGCCAGAGACAGTACTTTTCTGGCTCACCTCCTGTTTCTAGCCCCAAACCAGAGCCTGACACACAGAAGGAGGTCCATGGATGGCTGTTAAATTATTGGATGAAATTGAGAAGCCTCATGGGGTCCTCCGAAGTCAACTTTCCCAGAGTTGTGCGTATCCAGCTGGAATAAAACATGCAAATGTCTCCAGGGGTCAGGGCAGTGATTCAGCTGAGACACTGCTCAGTGGGGTCCATGGGGAATTGAGGGACACATTCTTTGTCTGGAGGGTTAGCTCTTCTGGTGTGTCATGATAAGGCAGAGATCTGGATTTGCACGTGCTATGTTTCACTACTTAAAGGTGGACACTGTGGCCAAGACACTGACCTCCCCTGGAATGACCCATGCTAGCTCACACTCCTCTGCCACCTGTGGGGCCTGTGACTAATACCTCACATGTCACACATAAGAAGCGTTGTGTGTCATCCTCAGGCTAGGGTGTTTGAGCCATGTGTGACCCTGTTTTATGTCATGGTGACCCTGAAAGTCACATGTCCCAGTTGGTGCAGCTTCCAGATGGTCAGCCTGGGTCCCCGAGTACCTCTGTGGCCCAGAGTCCTCTGCTGACCCACCGTGGCTGTGGACTGGGAAGGAGAAATAATGCTCTGCTGGAAAAAGCTGCTGGGGTCTCAACGCTTTGTTATTGCAGCATAACCTAGACTATACTGAAGGATGCAAGAAATTATTCCATTAAAAGATACATAGTTAAAAATAAAATGTAGCCAGACAAAACACTCTTGCAAGACAGATGCCCTCGGTGGGGCTCCAGTGTGTGACTTCGGATTCACCACAGGACCCAGTTTACAATACTTTGTTCTCCATCAGCATGTAGGAAATATGTCAATTTTGCTCTATTTAGTAGGAGTGCTTACAAGTGGAACCTCTATAAATCCCGCAGTGATTAGTTATCAATATGCTTCCTAAAGAACTCTGGGCCAGAAGCTACTAAAGACCCTCATGGCTTCAGTTGCCAGCCTTTCCCTCTCTGTGCCTTCACCTTCCTATATGTACAATGAGGATGTTGATCTTCAAATTTCTCAACTGTAGAACTCTTTGTTCAAATGGAATATTTATGCAAATCAGATTAAAAGGGGCTGCTTGGGTCCACAGTGAGGTGGGTGGTAGGGAGCACCATCCAGGGCTTTGCTTAGGAGTCTGGATAATATTGTTTGCAAAGCACAGTACTAAGTAACACACGAGACCTTCCTTGTGCTGACCTTCCAGAGAGCTTCACTGTCCAGAGTCTGCCCTTTAGAAGGACATGACCAACATGCTGAGCAGTTCCAGCTCGAGCTGGGTGGCATAAGCTGGGGGAAGGAGTCAGGAGAAAAGCGAAGGATGGTCTGGGATTATGGATGGTCAAGTGAAAGGAGAAAGGGGAAGGTGACCCATAGGGTCACTGTGCATTTATGCCTCCTTTACCAGACTGAACAGTGTGATAATTTTCATTCATTCTGATAATCTCTGTGTCTTGTAGACTTCTAAAGTGAGGTGAACCTGTAACTCAGAAGTACCCTAGAGACAACTACAGAGTAAGAGAGCTGCAAGGCAGGGAGAGAGAGGGGGAGGGAGAGTGAGCAAGCGAGCAAGCGTGTCCCCCCCGGGAAGAAAGCAAACAGAGATCCCTCTGTGTTCAGAAACATGCTCCTGAAACTGCCCCTTAAACATTCACTCTCCTTGTGCCCTGGATGGGGCCTTGGAGAATCTCTAATGTGTGTTTTTCAAACTTTAGTAAAACACACAATCTTATTTGTAAAGGCAGAAGCCCAATGCACAAACAGATTAAAGCAAGGCTACTCTGCTTGAAGTTGGAGTGGGGGAGAGGATGGGCTGGAGACAGCCTGCCACCCAGGGGCAGTCCAAAAACCAGAGTGACAGATGCAGCTGGGCAGGCCAAGCCCTGCGGCTCTGGGAGTCCAGCCCTCTTTGTCCAGGCCTGCTCCCCTCCCCCCTGGCCCTGGGGCACTCAGCTCAGGCCTCCATGTTTCTCCCCAGGCTGGAGGAGGCTCTGTTAGCAACCAGAGAACTCAGACTGCAGCGAGGGCTCCTCGTCCCTGGAGAAGGGGCCCCAGGGTATGTCAGCCACGGTTACCTGTCACCAGTGAAGAGGCAGGGAACTGTTTCTGCTTTCCACTTCAGAGGCTGCTCTGCCAGCCGTGCAGGGGGGCTGCTGGGAACAGCCGGCACCACAGCCTGCCTGGCTATTGTCCCTGGCCTTTGATTGGGGACAAAGGACACTGAAGCCTTTACAACTGAGAGGCTTGGCCTGTCTTGCCCTAGTTTGCGGTCACAGAGCTGGTTATCGCAGAAGAAGGCGGCTTTGTGGCTCTTTGGGTCACCTCTGGCAGCCCAATCCTGCAAAGGAGAAAAAGGCTAAGGGAGTGGGGTTTTCACGAAGCCAAACTGAGTGCATCTGAAAGCCTTTTCTTTCGGGATTCTGTGCTGCCTACTTTTTTCTCTTACAATGCCCTCTCTTTTCATAAAAGGAAGGCAAAAATAGATGGTCATTGTCCTCACTTGGCAAAATGGCAAATGCATCAATATCCAAATTTAAATGTTCTGGGGATATCTGTGAGGTCTGGTAACCTCCAATACTTGACAAAATTATGATGCTTATTTTTTTTAGGCATGATTAAAATTGAATGTGTAAATAGAGTGATGTGGGAAGTGAAAGAAAGGAGGACAGAGCTTTTGGGCCCAGCTGGGAGCCTGGGGTCCAGGCTGCCTCCACTGGAAGGAGGCAGGAGGCTCAGAGAAAGAGGACAGGTGCAGAACACTGCCTTGCATTCCTGAGATGCCCAAATTCCCTGCTCTGTAGCCCATGACCACAACTGCCAAAGGCCAGCAGGGGTGGGGGGACAACAGGAGGTACTGAAAATAAGGAGCCTTGAAGGCACCCCCCACCCCTCCTCCAGCACCTGTCAGCCAGCAAATGGCAAGAGCCTTAGCCAGGGAGGAAGCTGTAGGGCCTGCTGCCGGTACCAGCTGCCTCTGAGAGGGGGCCTGGCTGGACACAGGCTGCCCCCAGCAGCACATGTTTGCAGAGAAAGCCAGCTGTTGGGATGCAGGTGGCAGGCAGCGACTCAGCAGCTGCTGTCCCTGCCCCTCCACAGGGCTGTCCTTAACCCCCTCTCCAGTTCCATAGGCCACACCCTCCCTCTGCCACCATCTGCCTTGGGGTCCGTCACGCCCCTCCCCTCCCACAGCACTGCGCCTGGGGGGGACAGGACACTACTACAAGGACACTGGGCACAGTCCAGATGGAGGTGACGGTGGCTGAGGGAGAGCAGCCTCCCCCACCACTGCCCCTTCTCCTGGGCTGAATCATGGACCCCAACTCAACTTTGCTCCCCCCTCCCCACCTCCAGGGTCCTAGGTCCCCACCTGCAGTCTTCCGGACTGCAGTCTTGCCCATCCTGACACCCAGGCCTCCAGGACACTGATGCCCCTCCCTCGGAGGGGCATGGGCCTCCGCACCCTCTCAGGCTGGTCTTCCTCACATCTTCCAGACAGTCCTACTCCTCTGCAAAGCCTCACCCAGGCCCTCTGGCAGGATTTCTAGTTTCTGCTCTGGCTTTCAAGATGTGGCAACCTGAGGCAGCAAAGACATCTCCCATCCTCCTCCTACACACCCTGGGCCAGAGGGGCCCTTCCTGCTGAAACCAGGCTCACCTCTAGCTTGTGGAAGACAGGATCTATGCAAACAGGAATCTCTTCAGCCACGCTTTTTGGGCCAGACAGGTGCTCTGAAGGACCAAGATCCTGAGCGCCTGGGCCCAGAGGTGGGGGAAGTCTGGGGGGAGAGCCCTCCAGGCACTCAGTGCCCAGAGCTGCAGGGCTGCACCATGTCACCTCCAGGTCTGTAGGCCAAGTGCAGTTGCTGGAGGTGTTTCCTGTGAGACATCATGTGGCTCAGAATCTTTTGGAATTAGAATCTCAGAATCTTCTTTTGGAATCTCTTAAAAGCGTAACACACACTCCCCGGGGAAACACACACACACGTGCCTGAGTGTGCAAGTATGTACACACCAAATCTGCCTACCACTGCAGGGGCCTCAGGACCCTCTTCATGTGCCCTTGGGTCCCCAGATGCCAGGTTAAGACCTTTTGCTGAAATGTGTCACAGTGAGAGAGAGGAGGCCAAAGCGCCTCCCAGAGAGAAGTCTGGGTGTGGGTTTTGTGGCAACATCTCCCTGGCATGTGACTCCAGCACATTGTGCTGTCCCTTGGCCTCAGTTTAGCCGGAATTATATGAGGAGCTGGTCCAGAATGTCTTCAGAGCCCTTCCCAGCTCTGCAGCTACAGGGGCTGCCTAAGCACCCTGCTCCCACCCTCTAGAGTCAGGCAGGGCAAGCAGAAGGGGTTCTGAGTCTCTCCCTCAGCAGTGCATCCTGGGGAAGGAGGTCAGGCAGCCAGAAAAGAAAACTGAGCAAACTGTAAGTTCCCCTTTATAAGAGAAGCAGCTCTGGGAAGTGCAGCCACTTCCCATTTGACCTTAATTTACTTTATAAGAATTCCAAAATATTTCCTTCAATGTACTCTGTGACCAGATAACCACCCTGCCTTATACAAGGATCTGGGTTTAAAGCTCTGCTCTGTGGTTCGTCAGCTGTGTGACCTTAGGCAAAGTCCCACACTCTCTCTCTGGACCTCAGATTCCTCAGTTGAATCACAGACTGCTGTTAAGATGTGTCTCACATGGAACTCACCCTCAATAAACCAAGGGTCCGTGACAGGTCACAGTGGGAGTCAGAAGAGATAGCAGGTTTTGGAAATGGGGACATGGGACTCAAAGAGGAGGACAGTCCTCCCAGCTGGGGTGGCTGTGAGCAAGGACATCTGGCTGAGTTTACTCTCAAAACCAAGCCCCAGGTCCCCAGAAGCCCAGTCCAGAGTGCCTTCTGGTAGATCTCCTCGTTGGGGTCTCCCTGCGAGGCTTTGCATTGACAGGATCTGAACTGCGACATGCTGAGTTCCGCTCATGTTCTTGGTTTTCTAGCATTGTCCAGCTGACCTTGACTCAGGGGACCTTGGACCTTCACTCTGTGCTCCACCTCCAGGCCACCCACTGGAGTCGGAGGGTGGAAACAGGGCCTCCCTTCCCACTTTCACAGAGGCTGTCTAATCCGTGGCCTCAACCTCACTTTCCCTAAAAGTCAATTGCTAATAGATTGCTATTCCCTAAAAGTCTTGAACCACCAGCACCACACACAGAGAGAATTATGACAAGAACTATTGAAAATACACTTCATCTCTGACAAAGTGCTGAAACACATCCCATTACAACTTATAGCCAGAAATTTTTTGACCTAAGTTTAATGTGTTCCACCAGCTACCCCTTCCCCTTTTCTCCTCCCTCTTCCTCTCCTCTTGCCCCCACCCCCAACTTTCCTCCCTCTAGCACCTCCCACCCTGGTGGCAGCAGCTCAGGAATTACACTGGGGAATAGGAGGCCAGCAGTCCTGCATTCACCTGTTAGTTCTACCAATTCATTGCATTTTTTTTTTTTTTTCTAATCATGGCTACTGACAAGAAAGCTTGATTGCCCCTTGAGCAGTTTAAACTACAGAGAAGCTAGCAAGGGTTTCTTCTGCCAATCCAAGTATGTGGTTTTGGAGTCTGATGTGCTTGGGTTCAAATTCCAGAATCCCAGCCCCATTTGCTGCAACTTTATTTAATTTGTTTATGAAGCGAGGTTACCAAAGATTTCCTTCCAGTGTTTTAAGAAAGCACCGGCCAGCAATGGCCTTGCACGAATGGTGGTGTGAGATGGGACCCTCCCTCCCTCAGGGCTGTGTCACATTATAAAAACTCTGAAGCATCTCTCCAGAATCGAAGAGTCAGGAGCATGGGGGAGAAGAGGGTGGTGGGCAGGGTGCTCTCTTAAGTCAGTGGGTGAAATGAACGAGACCTGGCACAACAAAGTCTGAGTTCAAATCCTGACTCCGCCACTGACTCATCTGGGTGAAGCTGGAAAATTCCATAACTCCTGAAGCCTCAGTTTTCTTGTCTGATAATGGGGATAATGAAAATAATCAGGGCTATGAGAAGTTAGGTGCCATATTGTGCTAGCGCCCTTTGCACAGGTCTGGGAATCAGGCAAATCCTTTATAAATTGTGTGGTTAGGCAAGCCCCTCCTTCTGCTATTATCTCGGCGCCAGTTTTCCATCTGTGATATCTGAGAGTTGTGCCAGAGCCTCTTTGAGCCTTTCCCCCCAACTAAGATCAATGCCTAAGAGGAGAGACAAGGTGATCAAAGGTGTAGCCTGCGGCGGCTCTCACCTATCATGCCCAGGTGTGAGACCCTGAAGTGCCTTCCCCATGGAGAAGGTGACTGGCACAGTGCCCACTCTCAGCAATGGGCCTGAGGCTCGGGCTGCGCCAAGCTGGCAGGGGGAGGGAACTCTGCACGCGGCAGCCAAGGGGCATCGGTGCCCAAGCTCCAGAGTCCAAGGCTGGGGGCTAGTGCGGGCTCGGGGAAGGGGAAGACGGTGCACCCTGGACGCCCCCAAACTCCTGCCTGTACATCACTCACCCTCCGCTCATCGCGCAGTCCAGAAGCCGCTGCCCGAGCTGTGCCCTCGCTGGCACCCGAACTGTGTCCGCAGCGCCTAAAGCCCCGGGTCCCCGCGGCTAAGCGCGTAGGGCCCGCCCCTCCTCGCCCCTCCACGCCCCTCGCCCGGTTCTGGCCAATGGCCCGCCCCATCTGCCCCCTCTCCGCCCCGCCCCTCCCCGCCTCCTCCCCGCCCCTCATCTCTCACAGGCCAATGACACCGCCCCGTCCGTCTCGCCCCGCCCCCGGCACACAGGGAGAGTGGGCTCCGGGCGGTGCCCGAGGGGCGGCGGGGAAGGTTTAGGGCGTCAGACCGGAGAGACGACGAGGGCACCCGGAGGCGCTAGGAGGAGGCAGCCCCGACTCTGCCGGGAGGGTTCGGGTGTGGGCGGAGTCCGGGACTCTTGGGTTTCCAACAAAGGCCGCTGCGTAGGCGCCGAAATTACTAGTGTGCCCTGGGGAGGACGTTATCAGTTAAAGCCAGAGCATTGTTATCTCTTTTGCTCTGGGGGCACCTATATGGTGTCCCGCTGTTTGACTGGCGTGGCCTCTCTGAGCTCCACTGCGTTTAAGAAATCGGATCCGATGGTCAAGAGGATATAAACTTCTCTTAGAGTCACCGCTCGCACTGAAGCAGAGGGGACGGAAGCCCACAGGCCTTCTGGGGAGCTCGGACAGTTCAGTGTTTCTGGGGTATAGGGGTGGCAGGGGTGGGGAACGGGCTGATGGAAACATTTGAGTTTCTGTTTAATATCACCATCCCTAGTCCTGACCTCTGGACCTCTTTGCCTCTACTCTCAACACAAATCATTTTAATGTCATTCGATCTGTGTGGTTCTTAACCTTTGTAGAAACAGATGGCCATTTTAGAACCTGATATATACCTTCTAGCAAACCGCCGTAAAATCAGCCTGGGATTTGAGTTTATGGGCCCCTGGATCCCTCTTGAGAGGGGCTGTGCTAATCATTGATGTCAGGGCTGTGGGATTTGGGACCAAGAAATTGGGCTCTACTGTCTTTCCTGTATGACCTTGCCATGTTGCAATTGCTCTGGGACTCAATTTCCCCACCTGCAAAAGTGAGGGGACTAAAGATGACCAGAGATTCTTCAACTTTGCATGAATCTGTGGAGAATGACCCATCCTTGGCCAGCTCAGGGCTTCCCTATGGTCAGGGACCCCCCTCCCCTCAAGTCCTGCACAGCCCAAAGTTCTGGTCATCAAAGCTGAGGCCAATAACTGGTGTTTCTGAAAGTTTCTTGAAAATAGTGAACAAAATTCAACAGAGCCCTTAACCTCTGAGTATTCATTTTATGCCCAATAGGTAAATAAACATAGCGCCAGGGTAACATACAATTTCCCTAGGGCTTTCCAGCACTCGAGAATGAATCATTCTCTCTTATCTAGTTGATGCTATGTCTGGGGCCACGACTAGCCTGGAGGGATGATTGTATTTGAGGAAGCAGCCTGATGTGTCTTGCACTCCCACTGTGTGTCCCACATAATCCCCTCAACATCCCCAGGGAATGGGTATTTCCTGGATTTTACAGGGAACACAAGTGTCCATCATCAGGTCCTTAGTTCCTCCTGAAGGAGGATCTCTTTTCCTTCAGTTTTCAATGTAACTATATTTGGTCCCCAGCTCATTTATGGTGGGTGTTGTGGATATTGTTAGTTGCCAATCCATTATCCATTTTCTTCTTCGGAAAAAAGAGAGGGAGGAAGGAAGGAAAGGAACAGAAAAGGAAAAAATTGGGGGCGCCTGGGCAGCTCAGTCTGTTAAGTGTCTGCCTTTGTTTGGCTCAGGTCCTGATCCCAGGGCTCTGGGATCGAGCCATGCATCAGGCTCCCTGCTCAGTGGGGAGTTTGCTTTTCCCTCTCCCTCTGCTCTTCTCCCTTGCACATTCTCTGTTTCTCTTTCTCTTTAAGAAATCTTTAATATTTCCTAAATGAAATCTTTATTTTATTTATTTTATTTTTAATATTTTATTTATTTATTTGACACAGAGAGAGAGATCACAAGTAGGCAGAGAGGCAAGCAGCGAGAGAGGGGGAAGCAGGCTCCCCACCCAGCAGAAAGCCTGATGCGGGGCCTAAACCCAGGACCCTGAGATCATGACCTGAGCAGAAGGCAGAGGCTTAACCCACTGAGCCACCCAGGCACACCCTAAATGAAATATTTAAAAAAAATAAAAGGAAAGGAGTTGAGGGGTGGGGGGAGCTGGTGACTTCTTTGGGTCATGACCACTTGCATTTTTCATATGGCACTTGCAACAACCCAATAGTGGGTCATGAAATTAAGTTAGTAGATGACGTGACTTGTATTTTTTAAAAAATGGAAGAGAAAACATCAGTTTACAGCACACAAAGTAGATATAAGTTGTGTCTTATGAAACTTCTGTTTGTATTATTATGTTTCAGTTACATGCATTAGGCTGATGTGAAATATGTTTCTCATTGTGGGCTATGGTCAAAAACGTTTGAAAGCCACTGTCTAAGTCAGTCTTGATGATCCTTTCCATGGCTTTCCCAGCTTCCTTTAAAGCTAGTGGGGCTATATAGACCCACTTCTGGGTGAAGAAACAGAGAAAAATGTGCTGGGGGTGGCGGTGTAGTCAACTCTCCTGGTAGAAGGAACAGATACCCTTTCACATACCTTTCTGTCTCAAATGTGGATATTATGTGTAATTTCTGGAGCACTGGCAGCTGTTTTGAGATCATGATAAAACATGTCCATATGCTAAGGCTAGTGGACCATAAGATAAAAAGAGTCTGGGTCTTATTAACATCATGGGGCTATTGCACCATGCCTGCACTGCCTACTCTAGACTTGTCATGGAAAAACAATAAACCCCTATTTGTTTAAGCCAGAGACTTATGTTTTCAATAAAGGTCCAGATAGTAAATATTTTGGCCTAGTGGGCTAAATGGTCTGTGTTGCAACTACTTAGCTCTGCTATTATAGTTTGAAAGCATCCATAGACCACATGTAAATGAAGGGACATGGCTGTGGCTCCAATTAAGCTATTTACAAAAACAAGTGTCGGGTCACACATGACCTTTCCTAGATGACCTTGTCCCTTTTATACTCTCTGACCTCATCTCCTCCTATTTGCCTTCCTCTCTGCTCTGGTGATGATCTTTTTCCTACATAGGCTTACTCCCACCACAGGGCCTTTGTACTTCCTGTTGCCTCAGCCTGGTAGGCTCTTCCCCGATATGTCCACAAGACATATTCCTTTGCCTTCTTCTGGTCTTTATTCACAAATCACGTTCTCTTCAAGGTCTTTCCTGGTCTCCTAACTAATGCTCCTCACTGGCTTGTGCATACTACCCTCCGGCAAGCTGTATGTTTCACTTCCTTATCATGAGCTCCTTGAGGGAGGAGACTCATTAAGACTCTTTCTGTTCCCTTCAATATTGACTCTGCCTGGAATGGGTAGTGTTTAATCAATATCTGGTATATGATTTCTCCCTCCCCCTTTCTGCCAGATTCAGGTAAGCAAACAGACTCAGGGAAGCTCAATACCCCATCCAAGTAGACACAGTGAGTAAAGTGGTAGAATCTGGTTTTGTACTCTGATGGCCCCAGGGGGTCATGTTTGTGCCACCAAGGAATGAGAGTAGAACAACACCTACCTCTGTTGGAAGATCTGGCCTCAAGGGAGCTGAGGCCACAGAGAAGTTTCTGCAAGACTTTTTGCCTTAGCACTTGGCCCTAGTAGAGGGGGCTTGTGGGAGTCCATTAAGGAATGGGGCATTATCCTGTTCATCTTGAGCAATTTCACTTTTTATAACATTCTTGCATTAGAAAGTCCTTAGAAAAGTCATTATTTTTAAAAATTTTTTAGAAGATTTTATTTATTTATTTGACAGAGAGAGATCACAAGTAGGCAGAGAGGCAGGCAGAGGGAGGGGGCAGCAGGCTCCCTGCTGAGCAGAGAGCCCGATGTGGAGCTCGATCCCAGAACCCTGAGACCATGACCTGAGTCGAAGACAGAGGCTTAACTCAGTGAGCCACCCAGGCACCCAGAAAAGTCATTATTTTTAAAACAGTATGGACTTGTAAGATCCATAAAAAGCCAAATGGAAAAACTCACGATCCAACATTTTTAGTTAAGAAGGAACCACAAGAATAAATTTGTGTTTGATTTGCAGGGGGCTATGCTTAAAGGAGCCCATGCCTGATAGAACACACGAGAAGTCTTGCACCAGATAAGGCTGCCCCCGGGACAGGGTGTGGGCTCAGCTCTTGCTCACTGCTTCTTAGCACCGGTGTAGTGTTCCAAGAAGGCTGAGAAAGCACCTTCTTTCCTCTGGTTCTTCGACAGGCAAGTCGTGAAAACACCTGGGTATAATCACATGTTTTTGAGATGCAACTTAGATTTCTCTGAGTTGTGAAATACAGGTTTTCATGATTTAACATAAATGCTATTAATAATGAGGATCATTTTCTAGACCATTCTCTGAAAATGGTCAAAGAGAGTGTGAATTAAAATTTCTGGTTAACTGCTTGGATGACGTGTATGATTTCCCCCCCCCCCTTTACTGTCTCTAACATAAGATTCAGAACAAGTGATTTTTTAAAGCATTTGTCAAAGTCTTCATGATTTCAAATGTATATGCTTTAGAAGACAATTGGATGATTGCACTTGACTGAGGTCTGTGAGATCCAGTTTAAACCAAGCATCTTTTCTTTGCCTTTAATGGGCTCTGTTTTATCAAGCCCACCACCAGCAGGAAGAGGCCACTTATGGAATGCTTCTTGCGCCACTCGCTTTGATGGAATCCTTGGGTAGTGAGGTCATCCCGCTGCATGATCTTAACATAGAGAAGGATTTGCCATTGGTTTCCAGATGATTTCTCAAATAATCTGCATACCATCTATCCTTTTTTCCTATGTGAAATGGTTTTCATGAACTTTGTTTGTCAGCACAGAAAAAATAACTTCAGGTTAATATATGGAACTCTACAACCCATGCTAAAAGCAGGCTGAAAATGAGAGCTTATTCACCAAATGAACACAAATTTGCATAATGTATGCCACATAACTGACGTCTTGTTAAACAGACACACACACACACACACACATACACACACGCGCACATGCGCTTCCCATATGACATATTATTTGTCTTTTATGGTTATGTTTTGGGAAAACTTTGTATCTCACATCACAGAACTCTTCTTCAGTGCCTAGGCACAAGTTTCCTAGGAGGGGGAGAGCTTGCCTTTATAAGGTGAGATAGCTAAAAATTGCTCCTGAAACTTACTTTTGGGGAAAAATACTTGCTTAGCTCAAGCCCTTTCTCTACTTGCTCTTGAGAAAAGGATGTCGCTGTCCCCAAGCCTGCTCTAAAGAAACATGGGGACAAGGATGGCATGAACATCTCTAGGCACAGAGCATAAAGAAGTCTGGTTTGTAACGAGTCAAAGGTCTTTCCCTTCATCTTCTCTTCCCTGGTTTCCTGACATTGGAGACACACACACACACACACACACACACGCACAAATATGATTTTGGTTCACCCAACAGTACAAATCAGGCTAAAGAAGGGACATCCTTTCCCTTCCTTAGTCTTTCCCTGCCGTCCCAAGCCTCCCACAGGTCTATGTCACCTCCCCATCCACCCACACTTTATATACCCTGCCACCTTCTACTTGGGCTCTGCTCCTGAAGGATGCTGACAATGTGGGGGCTGCCAGAAGCTCAGTGATGATGATTGGACATTGTAATGGCCATGAGTTCCTAACATCTCAGAAAGAAAATGAAGATACCTATGGCAATGCAATGCAAGATATCTGAATAAATTATATTCTCAATGTAACTATAATTTCAATAACAGAAAATGACTTTATGCTCTTCAGTATTTTGATTCATTTAACAAATGGCAAGAATCTTGGCTGGACATGACCTGAAACAGTACAAGGGCAGGAGGGTTTATAGAAGGACAGTTTCTCATTGTATAACGTCTTAAGTAAGGATTTCCTTCTACAAAGACTCTGGTGTTGCTGGAGGGCCAGAATGCCTGTGAATAGCCAGATACTGACTGATATCCAAGGCGGCAAAATAATAAACGATTAGGACCTTCCCTCAAGTCAGGATATTAAACAGCCAAAGGAAGTGGAGACTTTCCACATGGAAAAGAAAGGAACCTTGAGAGAGAGAGAGCACAGAGTGTTGGCACAAACAAGGGCCATTTGTGCAGTTCCTGGGCTTTGTATTTCAAAGCAGATAATCCTCAGGGCACTCTGGGGAGACTTGCCAGCCAGAGACTATGGCTGTTGCTATGTTCTGGAAGGAAGGACAGCCCCTCTACCTCTTCTTCCGAGTATGAAGTTTCTAAGGAATGTGAGACATTCTCAATGGGGAAGTGGCGCCTGGCCAGACTTGACCCGTTAACCTTGTGTTTAAAAAGATGTTTCTTCTGGGTTGACCTCGTCTCTGAACCCACCCTCAGAGCCACCTCTGTTTAGTTCTTGGTGTGCCGGCGGCCAGTTTTCCCAAGTTTCCTCCCCAACCTTTGTAACTGTGAACTCGAGATCTGTGTGTCTAAGGCAGCGTTGTGCCCTTTAATAATAAACTTCTTAAATTTTGTGTGCATTTGGGAGTCATCTCTGGCATCTTACACTGGAAAATCCCTCTCAGCATAATAAATAAGGTGTCACTTACCGCTGAGACAGAATTAGAATGATCAGTGTATGGGTCACAGTTCTCCAGAGAAACAGATAGACAGGAGGGTAGATAGATAAATATGAGAGATAGAGATATTGAGAGAGAGAGAGAGAGAAATAGAGAGGGAGATATTGAGATTTATTTTAGGAAAGTGGCTCATGGGACTGTGGGGGCTGACAGGTCCAAAATCTTTTGGGCAGGCCAGCTAGGGGGAGACTCAGATAAGAGTTGATATTGCAGTCTTGAGTCTAGAATGTGCAGGTCTGCACACCGGAACCACCAGCAGGGATTCTCTGTTACAATCTTGAGGCAGAACGGCTTCTTCCTTGGGAAACCTCTGTGGTTTCTGTAAGGTCTCCAACTGATCTCCATCCCATTATGGAAGAAGGTAATCTGTTTTTCTGGAAGTCTACTGATTTAAATGTTAGTCACGTCTCAACAAACATTTAGCAACATTAAGACTGGTATTTTACCATGTAATGGGGCACCATGGCTTGGCCAAGTAGACACATAAAATTAACTGTCACAGTCAGTGAGTTTGGCCAATAACTTATACCCCATCTTGTCCTTCTCAGGACAGTCTCTGTGGCTTCATCTCTGTGGCAGATACTCGGTATTCTAAGACTCTTCAGTGGCTTCCTTCCCTTCTTTAGTCTGATTTGTACTGTTGGGTGAACCAAAATCATATTTGTGTGTGTGTGTATGTCTCCAATGTCAGGAAACCAGGGAAGAGAAGATGAAGGGAAAGACCTTTGACTCATTACTAATGTACCTATATGATCTGTGGCAATTTTTGAGGAACTTTTGCTTTTCTCTTGGTCTGATGGGTTTAAATTAGAAGTTGGCCGACATTTTCAGTAAAGGCCAGATAGTAACTATTTTCATATTTGCAGACGATACCATTTATCTTGCTACAACTCAAGCCATGGTAATTTGAAATGAATGGTGTGGTATGTTCCAATAAAACTTTATTTATAAGAACAGGCAAAGGGCCACCTGATTTTGTCCATGAGTAAAGATAGAGTTTGGGGTGAGATCAGACATTTTCTCCCTGCCAAACCTGGTGAAAGGGCTGGAGAAACTACACTATGGGTTGGGATGTTTTGAGCTGTGAGGGAAAAAAAAAAACTCAAAGTGGGATTTAACATCTCCTATAATAAAAAAGCCCAGGAATGGGTAGTTCCAGGGTTAAGTCAAGGTCTCAAAGGCATCTTCAAGGACCAAAGTTCTTTCTACCTCTGTACTCTGTCATTTTCAGCATATCGTTCTAGTTTTCCCCAGTATTTGCAGATGGTTCCTATATTTCCTGGCAGACATGACCACATTTGATGGAAGAAGAAAAAGTGTGCTCCAGTGCAGCTCATTTTAGTAGCAAGAAAGCTCTTCCCAGAAGGCCCTGGGCCATCTTCCTCAGTTCTCATTGGCCAGAACGAGGCTATGAGCACACTGCCGAGCCTGGGCCCTCTGTGACCGGCTGAGCAAAACACATGGTGGCCAGGGGATGAAGGCAGATTAACTGTGAAAATTCAGGCTCTACAAGCAACCAAGCAATCAATAGCACCCCTGGGAAGAAGCCTGCTGTAAATTCTGTCTCTACCACAAGAGGGGGGCCAGGATGGGGGCAAATTGCTGCCCTGTGATAAGTGAGCAGAGTTTGAAGGGAGAAAAGGAGGGAAACAGTCTGGAGAGCAGTTGGAGAGAGCAGTTTCCTCTGTGAAGTGCCATGTAATGGGGCAGGGCGGGGGTTGTGGAGGCTCTGGTTAGCTGTGAGAGAGACCTGGCTAGAGAAAAGGAGCCTCCCAAGCCAGAAGAATGAAAACTGAAAATGTTCCCTGGAGAAATGAAGAGTGCCCAGGGGAACTGCGACCGGAAGATTCCCTTCTCTGTCACCCAGTTGTTAGGAAAGCCCCTGGCCAGCAAACTCCAGGCTCAGGGGGGCAAGAAGCCTTGGGAGGCTGTGCTGGCTGGTGTGTATCTGCTAACCTTCTTTAGAGCCCACAGGGCCTGGAGTGCAGCAAGCAGGAGCAGCAGGAGACCTAGGCCCCAGGAAAGAAACTGGAGGGGTAACCTGGGGGTTTAAGCTGTGTTTCTAAGTGTTCAAGTGACGTTGACTTAGCTATTCGGTCTTTCATGGGGTCCGGGTGACCCTGCTGAGGCTGGGATTTTTGTCCTGGGTTTGGAGGCAGGCCATGAAGGAGGGCTGGACACAGCTTCTAGGCTCTTCTGGGCCTAGCTCTGCTCTGGCCCATCAGCCACCCAGGGAAATCCAAAAGACGTCAGCACTCGCCTCTCCTGTGTGAGCAGCCCAGTGCTGATCTGATTGGGCTGGGGGTGGGGTGGGGTGCAGAAAAGCCCATCTAGCCCTGTCCTTCCCTGCCCTCCCTCCCTTCTCTTCCCTTCCCTTTCTGTGTTCTTTAATGATAGACGATAATCGGGTAAAATACGTGCTTCATTCTTATCTGTAGTTCTGTCTGGTGCCATAATTCAATTTAGATACATTGCATAGGATGTGCCAACAATCATATTAATAACCAAACACACTCCATGACTTTGCTTGGGTGACACTTTTAACAGTGAACTCCAGGTCACAACACAGTAACCGTCACCAAGGTTTTGGACGATGATGACTTCTCTGGCCAAGCAGGCTGTAAATATATTTTGAACTGAACCTGGCATCACCTGAGGGAATCCTAACTGTTGGGATCATTTGTCAAGACAGCTTCAGAGCAGACGGACTCTGTGGAGGTGAGGTGCTTAGTGCTCAGGAGAGAAACCACGTCCAGGCACATCAACGCAAGAGTGAAAAGTGAGGCAAAGCCAGTCACAACCAAAGTGGGGAGCTGGTTTTCTGCCTTGTTCCGCCTGAGGCAGCTCTCCCCTACTCTCTGACTTTCTTGACTCTTCCCTGCCCCTTGCCTCCTTCCCTTCTAGCTCCTCCAAAAATGAGTTTCAGATGACTTAGTTGGAAGGGATCTTAGGGTCACCTGGTCAATACTGTTCTCATTCACATGATGACTGAGGGGAGAGGCCCAGAGGAAGGGACATGATCAAGGCCATGGGCCATGAGGTCTGTGGCCAGTCTCAGACTTCGGTCTCCTGATGTCACAGAGAATTCAGGCTCCAGAGCCTGGAATGTATGGACTCTGTCTTTACTGAGTCTTAGCTGTATGTCAGCATGCAAGGCAGTAAATTCTTCATACTAAGGTTTCTCACCTAGAATATGTGATCCTGACAGACCCTGTCTCAGACGCTGTGAAGATCAGAGGGCATAGAACCTAGGAAGCACTGAATGCCAGGCCCACGCTCAGGTCTCAGTTCTGTCAGTCGTTCAGTTTTATTGTTGATACCCCTCTTGCCTTATACTCTTCCTGCTACATAGAAATCTTTATTATGTTTGGAAAATACATCGGCAGGCTTCAGACTCTGATGGACTTGGCCACACTTCCCTTGTCCCAGGAGGGACAATTACACGCCTGATGACATTCTAGTCCTATTTTTGAAGCTCAACACAGATCTACCTTCATAGATTTCCTTCTGAACTCATCTCTCATGGCACATTGTGTGCAATTTTGCTGTACTGCTTCTAACTGCCTCATGTCAGCCCCACTTACGGTCCATCTATGGGATCAGACAACACCCCCGACTCCCTCCTTCAGCCCAGCACTTTGCATAGTGCTTGACTCACCAGTAGGTGCTTAATGAATATTTGTGGAGTTAAACTGACTTTTGTCTCTGGCAACCTATTTTTTAAGTTTCCATTGCTGCTGCCAGTTTCAAAGACAGGAACGGTGTTCCGCTCTGGAAAGAGTTCAGGGCTGTGAATATCTCAGAGAGTTTCCTGGGAGCCAGAAACAGAAGTGATAGTGAGCTGTCGCACCCTCACCCCACTCAGAGCCATGTGCAGCCTCACACAGAAGCAGCTGTTTAGGGACAAATGACTCATCACCGGCATTGCCCATCCACTTTCCTTACTATCTTCCCTTTAAAGGGAAATTTGATTTGAGACTCATAGAGGCTTTCAGTATCTATTAGGGGGTAAACATTCCATTGGAGGGGCTCTTGCTCCCGCCCCAGTATATTCCCAGGGTACTTCTTCAGTTTGAATGTTCCCCTCTTTCCCAGATCATTGTCCTAAGACATTATGCAAATTTCCCGAAACCCACACTGTACAAAAAATCACACAGCCTATCTTTAGACTCAGAATTGAATTCCCCTTGGGTCTGCTCTGCATGAAGTCTGGGCAATGCTCCCTGCTAATGGGCACAGCTGGGCATCTCTCCCTGATGGAGCTGGCAGGACATTTAGAGATGACCTAATTCCCTCAGGCCCCAAATCACAGGAGAGCTCCCATGGGAATATATGCTTGGCCTTCTGGAAGCTTCTTTTTACGAAGCTCTTTTCATCTTTGTCATAAGGTGAAATTGGAAGTGTAATGTTTCTCTTAAATGAAACTTGGCTTCTCCAAGTTCCCCTTCTCTTCTGTGCAAAGGTCTTGACATATCAGTTCTTCCTTCTTCAGAGAAAAATGATAAGATAAGCAGCCAGGGGGACCCCATGGGAGCAGCCCCTATTTAGCCAATGGGGATAGTCCCTCAGTGTCTCCCATGAGCATTATATTTCCTTCCCTTTCCAGGTGGTGGAACAGCGGACACTCCGCCTGGCCAGCCACTGTCAAGACTCCGGCTGAGCCCAGAGCTTCCAGGGGAAGATGCAGTCTGGATGATTGGCCAGTTTATAGAGAAAGCTTGAAATGTTGTGCAGGCGGGGAATGGGGCAAGAGCTTTTCCCATTTGTACTTATTAATAAGTATGATTCCTCTGAGAGATTAGTGAGGAGTGGGATTGCCTAGGACCCCAGGAAGAGACTCCAGTTCGTTCCTAGGATAAACATATCATTGGCAAGGGATGACTCCGGGCTGAGTGGAAAGGAACAGGGGGGACTGGCAGTCCAGAGAGAGCTGTCTCCCCATGGAGCTGACCGAGGAGGGAGCAGAGGATACCAGAGCCCCTGCAGGCACCCATGTTCCCAAAAAGGAGCATTCAAGGGGGACCAGCAAACTGGTGTTTACTGAGTCCTTGTCAGCTGCTGATCAGTTCTTGGAAGGAGGTACTATTACTGTCTCTTCTTTATGAATGGGGAAGTAGAAGCTCAGAGGGGTTATATGACCTCTGGCCACATAGCTGGTGAAAAGCAGATCTAGGGTTCAAGCTTAGGTTCTGTGCACTTGTTCTCATCAATGCACTCCATTTCTTCAAGGTCATGACAAAAAAAAATTAGGAGCTAGGCTTCTGGACTGGCAACTTGTGGAGTTCAAGGGAACCACCCCCCACCATGAAACAGCTATTTAACTGGAGAAAATTATAAATATCAGTTATTTATAATCTCTGGAAATTGTCTTAAAGACATACAGCAAATGGAGACACATTCATTTAAGAAAGTCTAATATATCTTGGTGAGAAGAGGGAGCATCTATGGCGTTTGAACCGTGACTGGTTCCCTTATCCCCTCTCAGCTCTGTCTTATGGAAACTCCACAACAGACCTCTACCCTGGGCCAGTATGGCCACTAATACAGGGCCTGCCTCTCCCTCCGATTCCCAGTCTAGGTTACAGTTTTGCCCCTAGTGGGGCAAGACGCAGGTATTTCTCATCCTCATAGCCCTGTGTTTGTAGAAGTTTTATTCTGAGGAGGCACAGCGAAGATGGCCGAGGCCCCCTTCTCCTATGGAGCCCCCTCTCCCATGAGCAGAAGTTCTGCTTCAGGCCCAGTGGGCTGGGATGCTGGGACCTCAACTCCACTGGCCCCCAGGATGGAGGCTCCACGCTGGGAGAGGCAAGCTGAGAGTACCGGGGCTGTCTCCATCTCAGTCCCTACTTATGGAACACAGATGTCATCACTCTGGGGAAGCAGGTGTCTGTCCCCATCTCTGGCTCCTGAGCACTGCTACACATGTTCTAGCCAGGGGGAAAAGCAGACAGTAAGGATGAAGAACTCACAGCGTTGCCTCAGGGGACTGACTTTATTTAGAACAGAATGTGGAGAATTCCATGCCTGGTGGAAGGGAACTATTGAAAACAATGGCAATCTGGGTAGAGAACAATTAAAAGGAGGCTCATAACTTCATGGCATGAGCAGCAAGGAGCAAAAGACAGGAACAGCTAGGAGTTTGCTAGGAATTGGGTAAAGAGATAATCGCCAAGAAGAGCCTTCTTGGGATCTCAGTCAATTCTGGGAGTAAGGAAGGCGGTGTGCAATTGTTAGGCTAGACTGACTCAGATATGATCTGCAGGATGTCGGGGAGACTTGAAATCATTCCCTAGTTCACACACAGATCTATCAACAAATGTTGATGCCTCACAGGCAGAAGAGGCTTAAGCACGCACTACTGGGCTGGCAGCAACAACTGGAAAGCCAGGCTCAGAAATCCAGTCACACATATGCCTGATAGCCTGGCACACAGCTTTGTGTGTCCAAACTTGTACCCTCTCAGGAGTGATCAGGGAGGAAACACCGAAGTTACTAGTCTCTGGCTAGATGTGGGGGGGAATGTAAATTTCTAGAACTGTGATAGAGGTCTCCAAGTCTCCCACACACGCTGATGAAGGGTAAGTATCTGACTGGTCAAAGGCACTTAAATCACACATTTTTAAAAAAGATTTTATTTATTTATTTGACAGACAGAGATCACAAGTAGGCAGAGAGGTAGGCAGAGGGAGAGGGGGAAGTAGGACCCTGCTGAGCAGAGAGCCTGATGTGGGACTCAATCCCAGGACCCTGAGATCATGATCTGAGCCGAAGGCAGAGGCCTTAACCCACTGAGCCACCCAGGCACCCCTAAGCACACCTTTTGACCAATAAATGGCTTATGCTGGCCCAGGGGAGACTCCTGGGGAATGAGGCTAAAAAAATTAAACACAAGTAAAAAAAAAAAAAAAATCTGACCTGGGGCCTAAGAGGCTGAACACTGGGGGAAAACGGATTGACTTCATAGAATTAGTCCAGCCAACTTAGCAGACAAACAATGAAAGGAGATAAACAAACGAACAAACAAAAACAAGAGACTCAGGCAGGGAAGGGGAGAACCGCTTTCCAGTAGTTGTTGTGTATTATCTAAAATGTCGACTTGTTAAACGTTTTGAGATATACAATGAAAGAACATGTGATACACAGGGTCAGAAAGCAAGCAACAGACACAGTGTTTGAGGGGTCCAGAAGTGGGACGTGGTGGCAAAGGCTTTCAGGTAGCTATTATAAATATGTTCAAAGGAAAACATGGAAAAAATTGATATCAAACCAAGTGTGTTTTGTAATCACAATGGAGTTGAATTAGAATATGTTAGAAATTACGTAACATACTCCTATATGGCCAGAGGGCCAAAGAGGAAATCAAAGGAAAGTAGAATATACTTCCAAATGAGTAAAAACAAAAACTCCACATAATAAATTGTATGGGGTGCAGCTAGAGCTGCACTCAGAGAGAAATGTAGGGTTGTGAATGTATATATTAAAAAATAACAGATACTTCCTACCAACAGCCTAACTTCCACCTGAAAAATACAGAAGAGCAAACTAAAAGCAAAATAAGCCTAAAGAAAGAAAGGTGAAATATTAGAACAAAAATAAATGAAATAGAGAATAGAAAAACCATAAATAAAAATCAATGAAACCAAACACTGTTTTTTTTTAAAAGTTCAACAAAATTGACAATCTTTTTGCTAGAATAACCAAGCAAAACATGGAGAAGACTCAAATTACAGAAGTGAAAGGGACTAAAATGTAATATTATGAACAATATGATGCCAACAAATTAGGTAACTTGAATGAAACGGACAAAATCCTAAAAAGGTGATAGGTGTGTTAATTAACTTGACTGTGCAAATCATTTTACAATGGATATATAAATTAAGTCATCACATTGTACACTTAAATATATGTAATTTTATTTGTCAGTTGTGCCTTAATAAAACTGAGAAACAAGGAAAACAATTTCATTTTCAAAAGCATGAAAAAAGAATAAAATATTTAGGAATAATTTTAAGAAAGATGGGTAAAGCTTGCACATAACATTGAAAGAGATTGAAGACAACCTAAATAAATGGAAAGGCACCATATATTCATGGGTTGAAGAATTGAAGAATTAATATTGTGAAGATGAGAATGCTCTCAAAACTGGTGCAGAAGGCCATGAAATCCCTATCAAAATACCAGCTGGCCCATTTGTTTCTTTTTTTTTGCATAAATTGACAAGCTGATCCTAAAATTCATATGGCAATATGAGGCACCTTGAATAGCCAAAGCATCTTGAAAATAATAAAGTTGGGGGCTCACACTTCCTAGTTTAAAAACATACTTACTACAGAGTTAGTTACAGTGACCTGAAATGTGGTAATGTCATAAGGAAATACACAGGTCAATGGAATAGAGTTGAAAATGCAGAAACTTATGGTCTGTAAATTTTCAACAAAGGTGGCAAGATAATTTAATTCAACAAATGGTGCTGGGACAACTGGATATCTACAAGTAAAAGAATTAAGTTAGACTCCATATCACACCACGCACAAAAATTACCTCAAAACTGATATTTCTAAATTTAACAACCCAAACTATAAAGCTGTTAGAAGAATATATAAGAATAAACCATGACCTCTGGTTAAGCAATGGCCTCTTGGATTTGGCTACAGAAGAAAAGAAATAGATAAATTGGACTTCACCAAAATTAAATCTTTTGTGTTTCAATGGACCCTACCAAGAAATTGAAAAGGCAACCAACAGAAGGGGAAAAATACTCGCAAATCATTTATCTGATAAGAGTCTAGTGTCCAGAATGTATAGGAAACTCTTACAACTCAAAATTGAAAGACAGCTCAGTTTTAAAAAGGTGAAGCATTTGAATAAACAGGTCTCAAAGAAGATACGCAAATGATCAATAATGACATGAAAAGATGCTCAACCCATTGAGTCATTAGGGAAATGTATATCAGAACCACAATGAGTG
This sequence comes from Taxidea taxus jeffersonii, assembly GCA_003697995.1. Classification (NCBI taxonomy): domain Eukaryota; kingdom Metazoa; phylum Chordata; class Mammalia; order Carnivora; family Mustelidae; genus Taxidea; species Taxidea taxus. Next base: position 2,697 of record RCUC01151617.1, on the reverse strand, counting down.
GATGACTATAATAAAAAAAGACAGATGATAACAAATGTTGTTGAGGATGTGGAGAAATCAGAACCCCCATACACTGTTGGTGGCAATGCAAAATGATATAGCACCTTTGGAAAACTGGCAGTTTTGCAAGAAGTTAAACATTCAGTTACTATTTGACCCAGAATTTCCACCCCTAGGCATCTGTCCAAGAGAAATAAAAATATGTATCCACCCCAAGACATGAATGTTTATAGCATAATTGTTCATGATAGGCACAAAGTGTAAACAACCCAAATGTCTGTCAACAGATGAATAGATAAACACAACGTGACATATACATGTAATGGAATACTATTCAGCCACAAAAAGGAGTAACATACGGATACATGTTTATAACATGGATGAACCTGAAAAGTATTACGGTAACTGAACAAGGCTAGTAACAAAAGGCCACATATTATATGGTTCCATTTATATGAAATGTTCAGAACAGGAATATCTATGAAGACAGAAAGTGGATTAGTGGTTGCTTTGGGTGGGGTTGTGATAGTGATCACTAATGGGTACCAAGTTTCTTTTTGTGGGGGGATGATGAAAATATTGTGAACTTAGATTGTGGTGAACTTGATTACGAATGTACTAAAACCCATTTAATTGTGCATTTTAAATTGGTGAATTTCATGCTGTGTGAATTTTATCTCACTAAATATATTTTAAAAACTAAAAAAAAAAAATCCCTTAGGGCTGATGAGAGATGGAGATGACATACTGGGTGGCCCCCAGGGCCCAGCTCCTCATGATCGAGGGTCCCGTGTCTCTGTCTAAGCTGGAGGGTGGTGGCTATGCTCTTTCCAGGCTCAAGCACTGGAACCCGGAGGGAAGAAAGGAGTTCTTGGACCTGCACTGGCCTTGACGCCAAGACATATTTTGGTGGTGTTTCCTCAGTGCTTCCTTACTCTGGGACTTCCTCGCGGTGCAGTCACACACAGCGTGAGGCCCCCACAGCTATGGGGACAGGCACTCACACCGACCTGGGTGATTTGTAATCTTGACAGCACTTTCCCCATCCTTGTCAGTAGAGTCAGTGCAATGGTCCTGAGAGAAGTGCTGTTATTCCCACATCATAGGGGAACCTGAGACCAGAGGGGTGAAGAAGGTTGGCTAAGGTCAATCAGCGTGTTAGAAGCAGAGCCAATGATCCAGCCCAAGGCTGTTTCTACTTCCAGTCACTCTGTTCCATGTCTATGCTCCACTTTCTGCTGAGAAAGGGAAAAGGAGAGGACAGGGTCAGCCCTCCTGGTCTTTGTTTCTCATCAGGGATAAGGGTCATCACAATGTCTTTCCAGGGATAACAGTGCACAGGGATGTGACTGCAAAGTGCCTTGGGCTGAGGATCAAATGGTGACATGTGGTATTCATCTGCTCATCAGAAGATCAGAAGATGTCACTCTCTTGTCTGGTCTACTGACAGAGCTGAGGGCTCCAGGCTGTTTAAGGATCTCATCCCAGCTTCACTGCAGCTGCTGTGGTTGACAGCACTAGCATGCTGGAGAGCTTTCCTTTACTAAGTTAGGGAAGATCATAATTGTCAAGCTTCTGATATCTAGTCAACAAACTCTCACTTCACTGATCATGGACACTAGGAAGCCCAGATGTCTCAGGAGGGCAGGCCCGTCATATCCCCTGGAATTCCCAACATGAGTCCCATCCCAAACAATGCTCTACTCTTTGGGTTTACAGAAGTATTTATTAAATAGCTCTGATAATACACTTCAGTGTTTGCTTCTTGTGACCTGGTCATCCATCCCCACTCGGCTGGCTTGGGTTCTGAGAACAGAGCGGAAGTGCTGGGTTCCCCAGAAGCCTGCTAATCCTGTGTTGTGTGGGTGTCTGTGCCCATCACTTTCCCCTTCTGTGCGTGACAGGTGCAGAACCCCTGGCTCCTCTCCACAGGGGCTCCTTCTGTGCACAGGGGGCCTGCCTAGGACACCTGGCCCATTGGAATTGGGTGCCATTCCTGTCTCCTAATACCCACATTCTGTGATTCAGTCTCCCCCGACTGTGGGCCGGCAGATTCTGAAGCTCTTGGTGGCGGCCATCTGCGAGGGCTCACAAGAACATATTTACTTGTTTGTTCTCACTTAGTTTTACAGGAGAACTGGGTTACTGTGGGAAGAGAGCTGCTCATTTGGGAAACCTGTTGGGTTCAGGAACCAGAATGATCATCTGGTTGGCCATTAGTCCCCCATGTTTGCGAAGTAACTACTAGGGGATGTTGAAAAGTATGAACACATGTTTCTTATCTAGACCTTAAAGCATGTGCTCTAAAGGTTGCTCTGCAGAACCCGCATGCACACACACATATGCACGCACACACACATACACACACAGAAACAATATAACTGTTTTTTCAGATTACCTGTTCACTGAGACTGCTTATGAATAATGTGTCTGCTCTTCCTTGCGACAATCCCATGAACCAAAAGACACCTTTTAGAAACAAATACCATTTTGCAAATCTCTGAAGGATATCTGATTGAAATTTCTTTGTTCATGCTAGGTTAACTGTCACTTCTCTCATCCAGTGGCGGAGAACTGGCCTGCCTGCCCACTTCCCTCTTATCCGCCCCCCTTTCTCTCCTCTTCCCTCCCTTACATTTAAAACAAATGTATATTTATCACCTATTCTGCTCCAGGCCGCTGAGCATGGCGTGGCCG
>ML107094.1:33588-93219 GCA_003697995.1 Taxidea taxus jeffersonii | reverse complement strand
CCCCCCATACAACTGGTAGGCTGGTAAGGAAAAGACCCAGTAATTCAATAATCACCCTAAGGATGTTTTACTAAAAATAGACGTTTATCCTTATGAAACTGACCCAAGAGAATACTGGCAGAGTGCAATATCAGACACTCGAGGCCACCGCCTTGCTCTTCCTCACTTTTCCTGGCTCTTCCCATGGCTAGGGTCCCCTCGTCCCCACTAACATCACCTCCTCAGCAAGGCCATCCCTGATCATCCTACCTGAGGCAGCAAACCAGTCAACTGCTTATTCTCCCCTGCCCTGTTTTATTCTCTTTGTAGCAAGCGGTCTCTGTTGTATTTGTTGTTTACCTACTTACTGCATGTCTCATGCAGAGTGCAAGCTCCAAGAGACCAGGTGCCTCACCTGTATGCTTTACAGCTCTCCCCAGAGCACACACAGGAGCCCTAACACCTAGAAAGAGTTTCCTAACCATTTGAGGAAAGAATGAACACAACCCAATACTTCATGGCTCCTTCTAACCACAGCCTTTCCATCAGATCCTGCTTATATTCAGTGACTGTGCCAGAGTAAACCCCCAACACAGATTAATTCTGGAAAACTGCTCAAATATGAAAAAGCAAGTTCTAACTGTTCACTTCTTTGAGAGCTGATGCCATCTACAAACAAAAGGAGAGAGGTGGGGACTCAGAACTCAACCTATAACCACCTAATTATGGTGACTACATTTTTTACCAAGATAAGCCACACAATATTTCACCCACATGGGGTCACGGGGAGACTGCACCAGAAGGGGGCCACTCGGGGCAATTAACTTCAGTTGCTACCCCATTAGTCTTCTCGTCGTATGGAGGCAACTTAAAAAGCATCCTTTGGACGATCTGGCCACTCAAAAAAAAAAAAAAAAAAAAAGCACTTTAAGTAGGTAAGCAAATAAATAAATAACTAAAGCCTGCCATCTGTCATTGGTTAACAGCGCAACACAGTGCCAAGCGATCACCAGCTACAAACCGCACTGCTTAACGTCTAGCTGGTTAACCCAACAGATATCAACTGATAGGGCCAGGGGAGGGGAACCTCTTATGAAACGGGAGAAGGGCAACTGACTGAGGATTACACACTTCTATATATGTTTTGCAACAGCCAGTATATTTATTTTGCATTATTTATATCAGTCCTTAGTCCCTCAAGGATCTGAAGCCGCTTTATAAACAGAATGTGGTCAACAAATTAAGAAAGTAGACACTAGGTACAGAGACACGAGTAAGTACCGAGAACCAGGACTAAACAAGGTTGGAGGCTGGAAGGTGGAAGAGATGATTCAGGGCAGTCCTGAGTCCCTGAAGTAACCAGCCATTCTGCTGAAATGGAAGGCATACTCCAGTGGTTATTAGTAAGTATCAAAGGAAAAATATTGCCAGTGTCTTGAAGGAAGGAAAACATTCCTGAATGAAGGGGTTAGAGGGCAGGCTTTCCAGTCACAACCCTGGGTCCCTCACTCACTAGCTCTGTCACCTGAGGCAAGTTACTCAGTCTCTCTGAACCCACTCGGAAGGGCTGCCACGGTACCCACAAAGCACTTAGCACAGGGCCCACTGAGCGTCGTGTGTGTGTGTGTGGCCATCACATTAGTATAATGTGAAAACCCCACAGTGAAGGCATCCCCCTAAGAGGCGAGGGCTGGGTAGTGAAGTGTGAGAATTCTGTCTCTGGAGACAGGGACACCAGGGTTTCAGCTCTGCTACTCATGAGCTGATATCACCTTAGAAAGTGACAGTATCTCTGAAACCCAAATTTTCTCATCAGAAAAATGGCCATGGTAACAGTACCACATGGTGGTTATGAAGATCTAATGAGAAAATCACAGTAATAGGCACAATGACCAATATTTCCTGACTGCTTATAAGGTGCCAGGAACCCAGAGTAAAGCTTCATGTGCATTTTCTCACACAAAAATTCTCTAGGGGTAGTTATTACTTGTATCTGGGAGATCAGGGTACCCTAAAAGATAATGGACATCAAGTATTTAGCACACCCTTGAGATGCCCACACTGTGACAAATGTAACCTCACTAAGACACTGTGAGAGTCAAGAGCTGTCGCCTCAGGTCTCCCGCCTGAGAATCTAATTAAAGATACTCTGGAAGGAAGAAGCTTGGTCTCCAGAAGGGAAGCAGTGCTATCTTGTGTAAGAGGAGAAGTGAAAAGTGACAGCAGTGCAGAAGAGCTAAGATACCTCCCCCACAGAGGCATGATGTGCTAAAGGGGTAAATGGGGGACTGAGGAACAGGGGCCCTCAGTTAGGGGCTCCTTGAGGCAGTCACTGCCCCTCTCTGGTGCTCAGCACAGTCTGGACTTGGCCAGACCAGGGACCTGCACACAGTTCAAAAGCTTGTTTGTTAAATCTCTTTCTGTGATGTTGTATTTGGAGGACTTGGGAGGGGAGAGGGGACACCCTCCCCAGGACTCTTTCCCCAGATTCAGGTGGGTACTTCGCCTCCCAGACCTCAGGCTCTTGAAGCAGGGCCTTTTATTTTTTTCTTTTTATTTTATTTACTTACGCTTTTAAATTAAAATTCAACTAACATATATTATTAGTTTCAGAGGTAGAGGTCAGTGATTCACGAGTGTTATATAACACTTAGTGTTCCTTACATCACGTGCCCCCCTTAATGTCCATCATCCAATTACCCCATCCTTTCATCCCCCAGTTATCCCCTCCCCTCACCCACTTCCCTCCAGCAAGCTTCAGTTTGTTTCCTGCAATTAAGAGTTTCTTATAATTTGTCTCCCTCTCTGATTTCGCCTTATTTTATTTTTCCCTCTCTTCCCCTATGATCCTGTTTTGTCTCTTAAATTCCACATAGGAGTGAGATCGTATAATTGTCTTTCTTTAATTGACTTATTTCGCTTAGCTTATACCTTCTAGTTCCACCCACATTGTTGCAAATGGCAAAATTTCTTTTTTTTTTGATGGCTGAGTAGTATTCTATTGTGTGTATATATATATATACATATATATATATATATACATATACCACATTTTCTTTATCCATTCATCTGTCAATGGACATCTGGGCTCCTTCTATAACTTGGTTGTCATGAACACTGCGCTATTAACATTGGGGTGCAGGTGGCCCTTTGGATCATTACATTTGTATCTTTGGGCTAAATACCCAGTAGTCCAATTGCTGGGTCACAGGGTAGCTCTACATTCAATTTTTTGAGGACCTTCCACGTTGTTTTGCAGAGTGGCTGCACCAGGTTGCATTCCCACCAACAGTGCTCGAGGCTTTCCCTTTCATCGCATCCTCACTAACAACTGTCATTTCTGAGGCAGGGCCTTTTCTCTACAAGCTAATTGTCTACTTTCCTCCCCAAACTTATCAATCACCCTTTTCTCTAACTAAGAGCCCGTGGTGTCAAGTGGAGACTGTTTTGCTTTTCCAGAAGTTTCACTGCACCCCACCTAGCAAGTGTGAGGTAACCATTCAAAATTCACCTGGCCTAGAGTAGGTAACGTTACATGGTGGTAAGAGAAGTCAGAACAGTGGATGCTCCTGGGGAGTGTGAGTGGGGAGACTGAAGGGAATGCCCTGATCAGGCTGGTGGTAAACAGAAGGGTGTGGTAGAGATAACTACAACACTAATAATAAAACATGGAACCTGTGAACATGTTACCTTCCACAGTGAAGAGAGACAAAGTTGTTGACCTTAAAAGAGGGAGGTTATCTTATGCAGGGAAGGCAATATGATCACAAAGATCCTAAGAGTGGAAGAGGGAGATGGAAGAGGAGCTCAGAGTGAGGCCATCTGAGGACTCCATGCGCCACCACCAGCCGGGAAGATGGGAGGAAGGAGTCTTGACCCAAGAAACACAGGCAGCCTCTACTGGAAGAGAAAAGGAAATGGATTCCCCCTGGAGACTCCAGAAGGGAACGCAGCCCTGACAATACCTGGATTTCAGCCTAGTTAAGACTCATGTCAAACTTGGGAGGTAAAAATTCTGGTTGTTTTTAGTTAAGTTTGTAGTAACTGGTTACAGCAGCCATAGAAAACGAACACAGGTATGCATTGTCAAATCTGATCAAACTGTACACTTACAATCTATGCATATTATAGTATATGAATTATGTAACAATGAAAAGGAAGAGAGGAAAAGAAGATCGGCTTTGTTCCCAGAAAGCCAGAAAATCATGTAAAGTTGTCCAGAGAAAGAGCTACCCTCTGAGGCCGTCTCCGCCAGCAGAGGGATCTGTGCTGCCACCCGCACAGCTGACCTTTCTTTGTGCTCCACGCATCTCCAAAACACATGCAGTTTCAAAGCCCCTTCCATATGAGCTGTCCTGTCAGCATCTTACGAGACTGCCAAGACAGAAATCGTCATTCATCAATCTGCCCCGTAATCGAGGAGAGAATTGGGCTGGGAGAGGTCTGGTGCTTCTTGCTTTCCCTCTTTCCCTACCCCCTGGCCCTTGCTACCATCCTGCCTTTTTGAGAACACATGGAGGACCAGCCCCAGTGGTCACACAGGAAACTCAAAGGAAATGAAGCTGGTTTGGGGGCAGATAGACAGTACCCACCCCTACATCCCAGGTAACAGGTCTACTTGGCATGGCTTTAAGGAAGTCAGGGGTGGGAGCCGGTGAGCAAGGGAGCACGCACAGTGGCCGCCTCCCTGGCAACTCTGGAGGACCGTGGTGGGTTTGGGACCTAGGTGTGGCCGTTGTAAGCCAAGCCGAAAATGAGAAAATACCCCCCAAAAAGAAAATACTCGTCACAAAATGTGAAAGCAGGAAGCACTCTATTCCAGCAGTTTCCAATACGGTTTCCAGCAGAGAAACCCATTCTTCCTCCCTCCCCAAACACCACCTTAGGGAAAGACCCCATGTTTAAGAGAGACACAGGCAGAACTGTTTGGCTGGAAAGAGAGTGGGAAGGACCCTCTCTCGGCCACTGGACCTCCTTGGAGTTGCACGGCTATAAAGAATATCATTTGGAGGGGTGCCTGGGTGGCTCAGTGGGTTAAGCCTCTGCCTTCGGCTCAGGTCATGATCTTGGGGTCCTGGGATCGAGCCCCACATCAGGCTCTCTGATCAGCGGGGAGCCTGCTTCCCCCTCTCTCTGCCTGCCTCTCTGCCTACTTGTGATCTCTGTCTGTCAAATAAATAAATAAAATCTTAAAAAAAAAAAAAGAATATCATTTGGAAACCAGCCCTTTAGTCTGGCCCTCCACATTTTACAGAGGAGGAGACTAAGGCGTAAGGGGCAGAAGCGACTTGCCAAGACCACAGAGGATCTTTGTCTCCGACTGTGCAAACCAATCAACTTTTGACCATGCTGGGTTGTGGCTGGGTGACACAATGGCCCGAGGGCATGTTCTTGCCCTTGGTACCTGGGACGTAGTTTGCCCTCCGTGGGCTGCTTAAACTGTAAAGAGACTCAGGGACTGAAGTCTTAGTTTAAGACAATAATGAAAACATCCTTTAGGATCACTTGAAAATACTAAGGTATTGCTTCATTTACTCCGCAGCCACCCACTATGGCCGCTTGAGTCCTTGCAAAGAAGTGGAGCACAATTGATGACAAGCCCACCTGGCTTCTGAAATAAGAGGCACCCTGAAGTTAGGGACCAGCAGACAGTGGCAGCTCTCCTAGTGACAGGTAGGCCCTGTGAGGGAGAGGGTGGGCCCACACTCCTTTCTTTAGGGTCACAGCATCAATTATACTGCAGGCAAGCGGTCCTGGGAGAAGAATGGGAGACAGAAATCTGCTCCAGGCACTGCACACACACACCAGGAAAGGTGAGCACATAAGTACCTTCTTGAAAAGCCATCTTCCCTAGAGTTCACAGACTTAGGGGGCAAAGACAGACTTTGTACCCCAGAACACAGAGCCAGCCAACCTGTACCTACAGGAACACAAGGCCTTTCTGGAGGGAGAAGCCCTTCATGGGCATCTTAACTTAAGAATGGGGGGTGGCAGGCAGCAGAGGTAGACACGACCCAGGATGGAGCATGACAGGAGCAGGGGTGGTCTGGGGGCAGTAGTCCGCAGTGCCACTAGGACAGCTTCAAGGCTTGGATCCTGCCCCACAGGAAAGTATTTCCACGCTGAGCATGGCCCACCCTCTAGAAGCCTTTGTGCTGGACCTGGAGGAAATCCAGAGAATGAGCTTTTCCATTTCACTGCCTAGTACTACATGACCCAACCACCACAGCCCATGACATTCACTCTGGTCACTTATCTGCTGCAAAATGAATTAAGTCCTCAGACTGAGTCCAAGAATTTGAAAAATGTGACTGCTGAACAGTGCTCAGTGCTTGAATTTCCAGTGGCTGACAGAAATTCCTCCCTAGAGTCTGATTTTTCTCTTTTCACTCTGCTTCTGAAACACAAGGACATCACACTTGGCCTTGGGAGTCTTGGGGACTTGGGGAGACATCCCCAACCAGAGCTTCTCTGCTTGAAGAGACTCTCTGCAGGTTTCAGGAGGACAGCAGTGGCTACCGAGGCTACCCAAGGCTACTTGGGGAGTTCTTTTCCTGTACCTGTGGTTAACTGAGCAGTTGCTGTTTCCTGGGGACCCCCGTTCTATAAACTGTGTTACAGTGAATGCTCACTGAACACTGCCTATTTTCCAGGTGCTGCCTAAATGTTTTACATATATTATCTCATTTAATCCTTGTAATGACCCCATGAGGTGTGTACTATTATTAACCCCACCTTACAGATAAGGAAACTGAGGCTCAAGGAAGTTAAATAACGCCCAGTCCCACAGCTAGGAAATGGTGGCGGTGCCCCAGGACTCAGGCCCCACTTGTCTACTGTGAGCCCATGCTTGCAATCTCTCTGCTTTGTTAAACACCTCTCATCTGAGCAAAGTTTGCCAACCTCTAAACACCTCCTGGCTTTTTATTATCCACACCTCCCCCACTACCACGCCCAGTCTCTCAGCTGCACAAACACAGACTCTTCTCACAGGAAAGAATAGCTGTGGTAGGTACACATGTGAGGCCCAATGCACTTGTTCAGATGGCTCCCGAATAAGCCCCTTCTGCCGGCTGGAGACTGGCCAGGGCTGGAGGTTACATGTTAACAAGACCACTGTCACACAATGACAGTTATAGTTCGGGAGTCCTTGTCTTAGAAACCAAGGATGATAATCAAAACCCAGGATCGTGGACCATGAACTGGGCGATAAACCACATGTGGTTAGGCACAGCTGCTTGGAGAACGGGACATCTGGAAACCTCCGTTTCGGCCTTTGCTCCTCACTAAGCAGCCACGTGATCTTGGGCAATTTACTTAACAGCATTTATGCCCTGGGTTCCTTATCTGAAAAACGAGACTCTTACCACCTGCCTTGCCTGCATCACATGGAAGCTGGGGGCCCATCAAGGTTGCAGTTATGAAACATTACGTGTGAAAAACATTTTCATTACTATGGGAACCTATTGAAATGTACGGTGCTGCTGTTATCTATCCATTCCCCCTTTCAAAGGAAAGGTATTAGAACGCAGGATACGTGGCTCAACCTGGGTGCTTGGTGTTCCATGATGACCAAAGTCTGGTGTCCACAAAACACCCAACGATACACAATTCTAGCTGATACTGGCAGGTCAGGATGGTCTCTAAATGGACAGCAAAAACAGAGTGAATAGCAGTTCTCATAACTGTCACAATAAAGCTAAAAAAAAAAAAAAAATCCAGCTGGAATTTCACGAGAGAAGCCATTCAGATTGCTTAGACATAAAAATAAACAATTTTGCTTCTAGTTCTCAAAGTTTAACATAAGGCAAAATACAAGCTTGCGGTCAGACTCTCCTCGCAGATAGTCCTGAAACATTCAACATGAACTATTTTTCCATTATCATTTCTTTTTTTTTTTTTTCACCATTCTCTAGAAAAAGTATGATGTGATGGAAGAGTTTAAGAATTAATAAATTGGGCAGTAAGAATCAAACACTCCCCTGGTATAAATTATCACTCTAAGAAGAACATTTTTTTGCAAGGTTTGATGGGTTTTAACCAGTAGACATCTGGAACTTTCAGCTCACCAAGCTCTGTGAGGCTATCTCTAGCTTCGGTGAGTTTAGAGATAAAATAAACTTCAAAACAGAAAAGAAAGAAGGGACAAAGCAAACCAAGTCTATGTTGGAAAGATACTCACATTTCAAGTTCATTCTTCTCAAAGTTCTCCCTGGGGGCGCCTGGGTGGCTCAGTGGGTTAAAGCCTCTGCCTTCAGCTGGGGTCATAGTCCCAGGGTCCTGGGATCGAGCCCCACATTGAGCTCTCCAGGAAGCCTGCTTCCCCCCCCCCCCCCCGCCTGTCTCTCTGCCTACTTGTGAACTCTGTCATATAAATAAATAAAATCTAAAAAAAAAAAAGAAAGTTCTCCCTGGTCAACACCATATAGCTACCTCTTGAGGACTCAGACACAAACGCCCTATTTCCACGACTCTGCCGAGCCAGAGCTGATGGAGGCCACCTTCTGGGTCACTGCCGACTTCTAACGCCTGAGAGAAGACGTGAAGGATGTGGAGATCCTCACTCAAATTAGTCTGGTCACTGAGCTCCAAGTAAGGGCCTGAGTTCCAAGGTCAAGGCCAAAGCAGTGGCTTGTCATGACTTTTCTCAGGGTGAATTAATTTGAGTATTAGCAAGCAGTAAAGTCCAACCTGTTCTATAAAAACCACTTTTCTCCTAGGATGGAAAGCTTAATACCTCTCCTTTTTCATCTCCCAGTGCCTATAGAAATCAGCAGCTGTGGATAAAGTCTGCCCTGTTTGGTAAGCAGGCTGGTTCCTCCTCAGTGTGGATCAAAACACTAACACTTTTTCACATATTCAACAACAACAACAGCCAACAATCTGTACTTCCTAAGAAAAAAAATTTTAAGGCGTTATCTTACAAAGTCCCTGTATGTGTAGGTAAACTATAAGCAAACATCTCTAGGAATATTTAACAGTAAAATCCAACAGATTTCAGAAAGGCAGGTCAGGGATCCTTCTGGAGGAAACAGGGACAAGACACTAAGGAGACTCCAAATTTTCTAGGGGTTCAGTTCTCAAACCTCCATATGGATGCCAAAAGGCAGCATCTTTTGTTGGTGTGGACTGGCAGCTGTCTCTTTCAGCCAAAGATGGAAGAGAAAAACAGAAAGCCTCCAGAGAAAAGCAAAGATGACCAGTGGAATGTGAAGTTGTTTCAGCCCCCAGCATTGCCTGACATCGCAGGGGACTATGGGAGGGACATCCTTGGGACTCTTCCTCACAGGTAAGAAGGCACTGTGGTTGCTCTTCTTATCAGCAGGAGGCTTAGACAAAGGAAAGTTGGTACAGAGCAAAGGAGACTTGGATTGGACCCCAGAAAGGCCTTTTGTTAAAGCACTTGGGGAGGTGTTAGAAGCTCAGTCTGTGGACATCGACTTAACTATGGAAGAGGATGCAGGACAGTCTCCAGTACGTGTCTGGGGCTGCAGGAGGTGCACTCCAGCCTCTGACGGTGCCCTCCAGAGCTCATTCTGTGACTCAATGAAAGGTAACCTCTGGCGGTTAGGGTGAAACTCTCAGGTCCCATGTCGCCTGCCCACAGACTTGCCTTGGGGGACACAGAAGGCTTCTCAGCGAGCTTTGACCTGCATGATAGCTGCAAAGAGGTGTGTGGAAAACTCTATCACCAAAAATCCCAACCATGCATCCACACGAGAGAGCATGAGGGGGCTGAGGTAACGTTTGCCTGTTCCTTCCCACTTCACCTGGGAGTTCAATCTGTGTTACCGAGAAAGGGGACTAACACAGGAGCTGGAAGGGAAGAACTGATCTTTGGTCTTACTTCCATTCTGTGTTCTGAGGGCAATTAATCAACAGTGACTGACTTTTCCTGCCCTAAAAGTTATGAGATTTCACAGGGAATCCAATGTGAACTCTGCATCAATGTCAAGAACAATCCTTTGCACACCCATTTCCTGTGGTTGCACAGACAGTGGCAGGGGCTCAGAGAAAGGGTTCTGTATCCTGCAGCCTTAGTAAGGGAGAAGTGGATTGGCAGGGGGCACCGAGGAGCTGGGTGTGTTTGGACAAGTCATCTCTTAACGAGCGGCCTCCCTTTCCTCACCTGTAATGGAGGAGAGTGGAGGGTAAGTGCCTCTGGAGAGGCCTGTGGGATGCAGTAGAGGAAGTAACACGGGGGAAGCCCAGCAGAGGCCTGGCACCTGGTAGGTGTTTTATACCAGCCACTTTCTCCTCCCTGCTCTCAGCAAACCTATGATAAATCCACTCAACCATAAAATCCAAAGAACAATAAATATACTCTGGCCTGCTGGGGGCAAGGACACTGCCTGGCAAAGAGCAAACCATCAACCAAGCGAGTGCCTTCCTGATGGAGGTCCCACAGTCACCCTCCGTCCTCTGCTCAATTCCACCAACTCTCAGGGGACAGACCCCCAGGAACCCCAAAGGAAAAGCTCCAGGACTTGCATCTCCCAACCCCACAGGCCCATTTCACCAGGTACTGGCCCATCAGGGAGCTTCCCTGTAGCCACCAAGAACATCCCTGGGATGGGGCAGGAGGACGTACAGATGGCCAAACGGATGGAGATGGCAGGATGAAATTACACAGCTCTCATCAGTGTAAGTGCTGCTTAATATATTATGGCTCTGGCATCAGTACCGTGGATGCAAGCAGGAGATGGCTTGAGCCAACTTGGTGCCCTTTAGAAGCACTGACTAGGGGTTGGCAGTCAGGTCACCGGATGACAAGCGTATTACTGGGGTCCAGCCACCATTTCATCCCTGCTCTCCCCACTGCTATGCTTCCACCACCTTGGCCTCTTTCAGCTCTGGCAAGAGGCCCAGCCCACGCCCGCCTGCCTGTCTGAACACTCCTGCCCTCTGCCCTCTGCATGGCTGCTCTCTTCTCATCTGTTAGGTTTGAGCTTAAATGACACCTCCTTAGAGAAGCCTTCCTGACCATCCTAAGTGGGCTCTCCTAAACCCTCTGCGCCCTGGTTATTTCCTTCCTCATCCTTCTCCCAGGGTGTTAGTTATTTAACTCATGTACTAGCCACCTCTCCCACTAGACTGTGAGCTCCTAGAGGTCAGAGCCCAGACTAATCCTATCCCGGACTCTATCTCGGCCAATTCATATAATGCCTGGCACCCACCAGGTGCTCAACACGAGTTTGCTATCTTGGTGAATACACAGTAATCCCGAAGGAGGTTTAGTTCCAAAAACCTTAAACTGAATCAAGATTCGTATCATGGAAGCTGAAGTTTCACCCAATAACCCAAAGATCCCCATCTGTGAAGGCCCCACGTGCTGCCAAATGGAGACAGTGAAACATGCCAAGGACCAGGTGAAGGTGGCTGAGGTGGCCTTCTCGCCTCTCAGAGGCTTATCGGGTTCCCACCAGGCCTCCGCAATGGGCTCAGGTTGGCCAGAGATCCTTAATCCATCTAGTTAACTGTTAACCACTCTGGCCTCACTGACAGCTGCATTATTAACTATGGGGCAAGTAGGACAATCATTTGTGAACCTCACATCACAGAACCCAGCTCGCTCCTGGACATGAGAACTACCCAGGCTCTGGGCTGAACAGTTTGTGGGCTTATGTTGCAAGGAGGCTAATAAAAACACATTTTTCAAACACCGTATGGTGAGGGCAACTGAAATACATTCTCCTCAAATGCAATATACTTTTTTTTTTTTTTTTAAAGTCCGAATGCAAAGGGACACAAGTGGCTTGAAGACGTTAGTTTATAGAACTAGCCCGGTCAGTGTCTGGGCCATCTCGATGGGTAGTTTAAAACCCAGCCATGGCAAAGTGATAGAAACAGCAGGAGAGCCTCTGCCAGTCTCAAAAAGGGAACCCTTAGGAAATTTAAGTGGGTATAGATTTCCCAGTGAAAAGAAGGGTTGTGGCAGAAGTCTCAAAACCAGCTGTGAATGTCAGTTAGGTTGTGGGGCCCAGGCTCTGTGCTTGTGGATGAGGTGTCTTTCCTATCCCCACGTCAGGATTCAAAAAGCTGGCAGTTTCTAATGAGAAAATATTTTCAACCATGAAGTTAACTCTGCTGGAAGAGCTCCAAAGGGAAAGTCCCTCCCGTTACTCGGAGGGGAAAAAAAAATTACCTTCTTGGTCTGGAATCTGGGGATATTTTATGCAGATGTCTCTAACAGAAGTTAATAAGGGGAAGTCAGCTTGCCTTTGATTATTCAAACAGGCTACTGCTATTAAGAGTTGCACAACTCTTGGGCAAGGCAGGGGTGGGTTTTGGCTTTTTTTTTTTTTTTTTAAGCCTGCCCTCCTGGGAACTGCTTTTTCTTTTCTAAGAGCATTTCATGAAAACTTCCCTACTCACATCTTTTCCATGCCTCTGCTCTGGCGGGAGTGTGGATGGTAATGCAGGCCCATCTCAGAAGGCTCTGTGGTGGGCACTCCTGGGGGCTGCCACAGGCGACTTCTCAGAATGGCAGTTCCACTCCCCTGCTGAGAATTGGGTAGAGGAGCCACAAACAATACCCCCCACCACATTTTTCTCTCTCTTTTTTTTTTTTTTCCTTTTTTTTTGGTGCAGGCTGAATAATTTCAA
The DNA here is from genome assembly GCA_003697995.1 of Taxidea taxus jeffersonii. Classification (NCBI taxonomy): domain Eukaryota; kingdom Metazoa; phylum Chordata; class Mammalia; order Carnivora; family Mustelidae; genus Taxidea; species Taxidea taxus. Next base: position 80,634 of record ML107094.1, on the reverse strand, counting down.
CCTGCAACCTGCGGGTACCAGAAATTGCCCAAGCTCCAGGAATTATCACTGTGGGACAAACACATTCTCTTGCTTTCCTGTGGTTCTATTTTATAATGTGCTAGGTGAGACAGGAGACATCGCCCAGGGCAAGAGCACACAGGAGGATGTAGGGAAATACAAACAGCCCTTCTCCTTTGGGGCAGAGCAACATTCCTATGACTGACGGTGGAATCCACCCCATTTAGGGGCAATCCAACAGGAAAGAGTGAGCTTCTATTGGGTGAGATTAAAGGCTTCTGGGATTGGTCCCTATAATGGAGGGGCTGGGTAATTAAAAAAAAAAAGAAAAAAACAGGGGAAAAGAAATAGGGGAGGGTGAACACAACAGAAGCTCTTCTGATGTCCTGGAACTCCACAATGGGGTGGGGGGCGGGGGGTGGAAAGAGGGGAGAGGAAAAATATTCTGTTTCCGGAGACAGCTCCAAGAATCATGAGTAGGTGTGAGAAACAAGGAAGCTTATAGATTTAAAAAAAAAAAAAAAAAAAAAAAAGACGAAAGAAAGAAAAGGGGGGAAAGGAAGGAGTCAGGGAAGGGGGGGAGTGAGATCTCTGAGAGACAGGGGAATTAAAGCACACCATGGCAACAAGTCCGTCCACCTACCCCGACCGCCCACCCACAGCCAGATTCTTTGCTGACGCACTTGAGAACAAGCTGGTTCCTACCCGCTCAGGAAGGTGAGCAAACCCAGAGAGCTCATTAAATCCCTTCTCAGCGACTCTTGTCTGCCTGCAGATAGTGAGCAAGGAGGATATAAATAGAAGTTATATAACATCTCTTTGTTGATTCCTGTGCTTACCAAAAAAAAATGCAGCATGACCTTGTTTTTTTCTGAAGCATTTTCCTCGGCCTACTGGTTGGGGACTTTAATCAAGTTAGGGATCATCTTAAAGTCTAAACAGCAGGATATAGATTTCCAAGTTAAGGGTGCTCTGGACAAATCAGCCAAGCTTGGAACCCTCAAGGTCAGGTCTTGCTCAGGTATACAAAAATATCCAATATATATATATATCAAGCTTCAGGAATTGTATAGCTTCTTCTTAGAACACTTTCTGACCATGCTAGGGGTAATATTAATTCCCAAGAGCCAAGAACCATTAATAAAATGGCTTCTTGGATTTTCTAAAGGAGATCAGAGCACTTAAATATATATATATATTTAAAGCTAACTGATGGCTTCTAAATGCCACCAGGCATAATCAGTGCTCCTTTTCTCTCTTAAAAGGCAAGACATTAAGAGTCCAGTAGACTAAAAAGGACTCCTCCTCAGAGATGCCTTCAAAAGTCACCATTGCGGCGAGACACAAACGTGCCCTGAACCCCAGTCCAACCTGGCCAGGTCTCCAGCGCCCACTGGGGCTATGTTCCGAAGAGACTGCCCCTTGGGCACCTTGGTGCGGAGGAACTGAACAGGAGACGTGCTTGCGGGACGCGCTGCAGAGCTCCGTGACTCGGATACCTCGTCTAACCTGTTGATGCTACAGAACTCTTTTAGACACTGTTGCCATGGGAACTTGCCCCTCTCGGGCATTTGTCAAGAAATGTCACAGGTGCTGGAGAATTCAATGCCCTTGGTCTCGGTGAGCTTTCTCGGAGCCGGAAGTGCAGCTTCAACCAAGAGGGCTATGAAACCTGTGACGAGAGGGTTTTGAACACAAACATCTTGGAAGGGGCTCATCACAGACGGCGTTGGGTGGGGGGGTGGCTGTGCTAGGAGAGCCTGAGAGTATATACAGGCCCCACTCAGCATTTAAATTACATACACAGTGTTCTTAATGCAGCGCCTCAGCTGAACAAAGACCCTGTACGTCTGTAGGTAGCTGAGATAGTGACCCCAGCAAGAGATGCTGTGCCTATCATCCCTAGCAGGGGCTTTCCTTTCCCATCAGAACTGGTAGGTGGGCAACAACACAGTCATGCCCAGACTCAGGCAGGACAAATGCCTATGTCCCTTGGCGACCCCCTATCCCGGGGACAGTGACTGCAGTGCCTCCACGCATCTCTCGGCTAAATTCCATCAGCCTCCTGCCTTCTCCTCTTGTAAATCCCTGCCAGAAAAACAGGCTCTACCTTCTACAGTATGAACAGTGCAGATCTGGTAGGAACCAACACATCTCCATGTCCCGACGCAGCAATGTTGCCAGGTAACAAATGTAGAAATATACTCGGAAGACTGTATGTGACAATACACAACCCCCGCGCTGCAGCTGATAACCGAGGGAGTGTTAAAACACCATGTTCTCTTAACACTCGGGCTTGTGGTGTGAAAATAAAATTAAACGGGATACTTCCTCTTGTAAATATAAGACAGGCATACAACTCACACATGCATCCACTAATTGGAAATAGTAGAGGGGTTTGCGACAGCCATCTGCAGTGCACTCTGGCTTTCCCTCCCCACTCTCCCCGCCAGCACAAATTCCAGAAAACTTCAAGACACATAACTGAGCAGGAGCCCTTTTAATGTCAGGGACAAGTTCACCTCTGACCAGGGAAAGCGACTCAGTGAAGGACACCAGCAGAAACTACAGAAAAGCTCATGCGTTATTATAAAACTCACCATTGTACGGATTGGTGGGATGACTTTGAAAATTCATGGTAGAACCAAGCAGGGATTCTTTGCCTCCTAGATGAAATAACCAATGCTTCCTGGCCCCAGCCCCAACAGTAGCAACACAGACACTGCTCTCCAGGGTACGAAGTCCCTCAGTGAAAATGGAGCACTGAGTTAACTCCCTGGCATGGGACCCTGCTATCTCCAAGGCTTTCTGGCAGGGCAGAGAGGTGAGAAGATGTTTGAGAGACAGACTTGGTTTCAAATCTCAGCTTTGCTAATTGGGTGAGTTTGGGTAGGAGCTCTGGCTCTTGGGACTCCTGAGGGGCTCAGTGGGTTAAGCATCTACCTTGGCCTCTGGTCATGATCTCAGGGTCCTGGGATCGAGTCCTGCATCGGGCTCCTTGGTCAGTATAGAGCCTGCTTCTCCTTCTGCCTGCTGCTCCCCCTGCTTGTGCACATGCTCTCTCTCTCTCAAAAATAAATAAAATCTTAAATTTTTTAAAAAAAAATTTGTCAGAGAGAGAGCGCACATACAAGCAGTTGGGAGTGGCAGGGAAACTGACATGGGGCTCGATCTCAGGACCAGAGATCATGACCTGAGCCGAAGGCAGATGCTTAACCGATTGAGCCGCCCAGGTGCCCAAACTCTGGGTCTTTTGAGCCTCACCTTCCTCCTCTGTAACTGGAGCTATCCGACCTAGCCCGATAAAGTACATAACGGCACCATGCACAGCTCTTGCCCTAGAATGGGCACTCTTCTTTTTTCTTCCCTCCAAAATGAATATTCTTCAACTAACCAAAGACTCAAATATGGAGAGAATCCAGTGCACTGAGCCTCTTTGTGCAAAATGAGTAAAAATTGAGCACTAACAAGCCTCACATTATGCCAGAGTGCATGTGCTTCCTTCGATGCAAGTAAAACCCCAAAATTGCTAATAATGTCATCTAAACTTTCATAGAAGCCCTAATTAAATGAGCCACCTCTGTCTCCACAGACAGGAAGTTATGCAAACGGGTTTCCTCATCATTAACTTTCATAGACCTGGGAACTTGGACCTTGCTGGAGGTGAAGCAGCACGTATAGCACTTGAGAGTTTTTATTTGGCAAACAAGACAGCAAGCCTAAAAGAAAAAGACTTTCACGATTTCTTCTCTGTCGTTCGAAGGCCAATATTATAACCAAAGTACAGATACCAGCCACACAAACTGTCTTCTGCCATATTAGGAAGGCATCACGCTCTCCACAAAGAGTCCATCTGCCGAAAGACCAAGCGAGATGAAGCCACAAATACCACTTTGCCTGATCAACAGAGGCCAGGTCCTTGAAAGGGGTCCATAGCCCTTATCTTGGTCCCCAGCCAGGGAGGGGATGTGGGCACCTCTGTGCCAAGGAAATTAATGGAGGCTTCTCATACAGGGAGGTAGCAACACAGACGGCTGAGACCTCAGGCTGTGGCAGGAAATAAACCCGGACACAATTACCAGCTAGCTCGGTGACCCTGAGCAAGTACCTTGACCTCCTGGGTCCTTTATTTCCCCTTTAACAAAAAAAGGATCATGGCAGCACCGACCCACACAGGATCACCATAAAGAATAAATGAGATCATGCAGAGAAGACATGTGGCCTCGCTCCTGGAACACGAACATTCAGATTCTGGTCTTCATTATTCCTACTACTGCAGTTATTAAGAAGAAGAAGAAACAGACCCCAAGTGCTCCTGGCACCATAAGGATAGTCCTCCAGGCGCCTGGGTGGCTCAGTGGGTTAAAGCCTCTGCCTTCGGCTCAGGTCATGATCCCAGAGTCTTGGGATCGAGCCCCGCATTAGGCTCTCTGCTTAGCAGGGAGCCTGCTTCCTCCTCTCTCTCTGCCTGCCTCTCTGCCTACTTGTGATCTCTGTCTGTCAAATAAATTAAAATTAAAAAAAAAAAATAAGGATAGTCCTCCAAATTCACATGACGTATTGCCCGTGAACTCAGCTAAACTTAACTCCCTTCCACCCCTAAAGAAGGTGGCCCTTTATAGTTGTTACAACCACTAACCACAAATTTTCACATCCTAATGCTTTTATTCAAAAAAGGACAATAAGGCTAGAGTATTACGATGGCCACAGAGGGTCAGAACTTGTATTCCTTCCATGAATGCTTAGAATATTTAATGAGCACCCACCAGGGTCCCGATGCTGAGGAATCAGACAGAGGCTGGATCCTGGGAGAAATTACATTCCTGGGGCAGGGGGATAAGCAGGGAGAAAAATGTACAACCAAAAAGTAACCATGAGCAATTATAATGTGTCAAGCAGCGTAATGAGCTGAGCATTTTCCATACATCGCATCTAATTCTCAGAAGGACCCTATAGGGTAGGATTCTCTCCACTGATATGTTATGTACAGACGGAGTTCCCTTCACCTCACACACACAGGGACTTTTCTACGGAACTCGGGGGTGAAGACAAACTTGGTTTCTGTTCCCTCGGGTCCTACGCTGAACCTTCACTTCAAGTGTGGTGACTGCTTTAGTGAATGAACAGCCCAGACATGGGGATCACTACTCCTCTGCTTCGGGATCAAGAGAAAGTTTCCAGAACAGGATACATTTCAGACAGGGCTTGGGAATTATTCCAGGCAGAGGGAAACAGGGCCCGTCCCACACGGAGCAGAGGCATCTGAGTACACAGAAGGGACTGGCAAAGGAACAGATGCAGCTGCAGGACAAGAGTAGCGGTGTGGGTAGGGAAACCCAGGCAGGGCCAGACCACATAGGGCGCCACTGGATTTCATCATGGTGGCAGTGAACTCCAGCATCTGCATTAGGCTGTTGAGACAGGAAAGGAGGGGCACCTCAGTGGATCAATTGTTAAGTGTCTGCCTTTGGCTCAACTCATGATCCCACAGTCCTGGGATCGAGTTCCGAGTCAGGCTCCCTGTTCAGCAGAAAGCCTGCTTCTCCCTCTCCCTGCTTGTGTTCCTGCTCTCCCTGTCTCTCCTCTGTCAAATAAATAAATAAAACCTTAAAAAAAAAAAAAAGACAGGAAATGAAGTGGTCAAGCTTCTGTTTGGGGGATATCACTGACAGCAGCATGGAAGTAGGAAATGCTCAGAGGCAGGGAGGCCTCTAAGAGGCTATCCCAGTTATCTAGGTAAGAAACAATCAGGCTCAGACAGTCCCATGCTGGCAGGAGGTATAGTATGGTGGTCAGTAGTAGGAATTCTGAAGCCAGAGTGCCTCATTTCCAAATCCCAGCTCCCCTGACCCTAGTGGGGCCAATATGGTCATGTCATTTAACCTCAATGTGCCACCTGTCTGGCTCATTACAAATCCTAACTGACCATTAAATTACTGGGAGGTGGAGTGGACACCGAATGAGCTCCTGATGAACAGCAGGAGAGGAAAGAGGCCAGAGACATCCAGGTATCTCCCCTGGGGAAAGGAGGGCTGCTGGTGAGCCCGTTGGCCAGCGCGTGGAATATAAGAGGGCAAATGGGGCAAAGGAGCAGGGGTGGCAGGTGCACCTGAGGTCATCCTAACCTAGAATTAACACAGGTAGGGATGCCCAACAGAGATTTGAACAGAAATCTAGAAACCAGCAAAGGGGTGGAGTCAGGAGCTACACCTTTGGGAGTTGCTGGCATGAACAGCAGCTAGAAGCCATGGGAGTAGATGAGGTCACCCAGGAAGTTTGGAGAAAAAGGAGATAAACAGGGCTGGAGCCCAGGCTCCAACATTTCAGATATTTTAATGTTAACTAAATGCCCTGAGGCCAGTAGAAAACCTTTGTAGGAGGTACAGAAATAGCAGGGCACTGGGCCATAAAGAAGTGACTAATTTAAAATGTGGTGGTCTGAGGCAGGATGGTCAGAGAGGGCTTACAGATGAAAAACCTGCAATCCCAGGGATCTGGACTCTTGAGCCACAAGGCCAAATCCCCACAGGAAAGAGCTGCTTTAGTCTGCATTCCAAATCTGTGTTGAAAGGTGACAAACAGGGGTAGTGGAATATATCTGAATAGAGGCAGTGAAGGAAAAAGAAGATCACCTCTAGGAAAAAAAGTCTTCTAAAATCCAGTGCCCCTGCAGACCATTACCCCCCTGGGAGGGGGAAAAAAAAAAAAAAACAAAGAAAGAAAGGAAAGAAAAAGTAGAAACCTCTCTTTGAATTCCTGTTTATTAGGCAAATGAGTAGCCAAAATATCTTGGGACTTAACATATGGGTCATCTGGTGAATATTTACTAAAAACCCATTGTTGCATACCAGGAGATGAAGAGCACAGAACAAAGAGGAAAAGACCTGGTTCTTTCCCTCCCACAGATTAATATTTAGACAGTGAAGATTCAACAAGCATAGGAGTTGGCAGAGATCTCCATAAAGGGCCAAATGGCAAATATTCTAGGCTTTGCAGACTATACAGTCTCTGTTGCAACTATTCAACTCCGCCCTCATGGCATGAAAGCAGCCAGAGATAATACTAAAGGAATAAGCATGGCTGTGTTACAATAAAACTTTATTTACAAAAGCAGGCCATAGACTGGATTTGACCTAGTGGCTATAGTCTGCCAAGCCCTGGACTAACACATCACAAGCCAACAGAGGAGACAAAGTTCGCAACAAAGGAACAAAGTTCGCAAGCAGCATTGCCTCCTTAGAAGTCACTAAGGAAAGTGAGGAAGAGCACAGACCTCCGGCTAGCCCTAAAGGAAGAGAAAGAAAGAAGGAAAATCTGGGCTTGTTGTGGATTTAATAGGATAAAATGAAATGATGTTTCAGGATATAATGTTTTCCAAGGCTTCTCCGACATTTTTTTCTGCCCTTTAGTCAAAATTTTAAAGACCATGGAAACCCTGAGAACTCCTTTGAAGACACCTCTTAGAAACCAATTCCTGCTTCTAGGTTTTGCACAAGGGAAAGAGATTAACATTCTGCTTCCAGGGATCTCTCAATAATCCCTGATGAAATCAGTCTTCTCATGAAAGGCCAGAAGAGCAGATATATGTACCTGCCCACTTCTGCCTAAATTGTTGGTTTTACTATTCAGGAAAAAAGAAAAATAATACTGGGTCTCCAATTCCTTTAAAATCATGAGCCAGGGTACACCTCAATAGGACTGTGCTTCTCATACCCAAGTGAGGACAAGCCACAAACATATGTGCTGACAAGTCTTGTAGTCATTTCTTGCCCCGAACTACAAAACAAAGCCAAGAGTCACATACCTTCTCTAGTGCCCACCATCACTTGGAGAGATGCCATGACCAGGAATGTGCTGTGCGATGGGTCACTTTCCTTTTTTAGGAGAGTCATTCATGTCTTATGTTCCCAAGAATGGTAACCATCTTTAAATGTTGAGTTTCTATCAAAACCTGAATTTTGGGGGCATGGGTGGCTTAGTTGGTGAAGTGTCTGCCTCAGGTCATGATCCCAGGGTCCTGGGATCAAGTCCCACATCAGGCTCCCTCCTCTGTAGGGAGCCTGCTTCTCCCTCTGCCTGCCAATCCCCCCATTTGTGCTCCCTTTATCTCTCTCTCTCTCTCTGACAAATAAAATCTTAAAAAATGTAATGAATTTTGAGGGGCGCCTGGGTGGCTCAGTGGATTGAGCCTCTGCCTTCAGCTCGGGTCATGGTCTCGGGGTCCTGGGATTAGGCCCCGCATCGGGCTCTCTGCTCGGTGGGGAGCCTGCTTCCCCCCTCTCTCTCTGCCTGCCTCTCTGCCTACTTGTGATCCCTCTCTCTCTGTCAAATAATTAAATAATATCTTTTAAAAAAATGTAATGAGTTTTGAGACCAAAAATCTTAAAAGACCTTTGTTCAGTGACACACTAGTTTCTTGGGAATGGAGAAGAATGGTAAAAGGGTAAGGTACATATGTCAAAGTAATTATTAGAACTCTCCCCCCAAAACCAAAAAAGGGAAGGAAAGTAAAGGTCTGGGTCAGGGAGCACTTAAAACCACAGAGTGGCTTGACTGCCCTTCACTTTCCGCCTCACCCAGAATGTCTGTCACTGTAAGTAACCAGTACTCAAGGCACAGAAGTGTTCCACCCTTCTGGACCACTAACATCATTTCAAATATATCATCAGTGGGATTTAGGTGAACTGAGGATGAAAATAAGGTAAAACGGAGCATCCCCTAGGCCCACTGGATCATAAACCACTAGACAGAAGCAAAAGCTCAGAATTCAACTTCTTGAGAAGAAACCTATTTAAAAAAATGAAGTCTATTTTTAAAAAAGATTTGTTATTTGAGAGGGAGCGTGAGCACGAGAGTGCGGGGGTGGGAGGAGGGGCGGAGGGAGGAGGAGAGATTGAACCTCAAGGACACTCCCCAGTATGTGTGCAGCCCGAATTCCACGACCCTGAGATCATGACCTGAGCCAAAATCAAGAGTCAGGAGCTCAACCAACTGAGCCATTCAGGTGCCCCTGAAGTCCATTTTTTAAATAAAAAACATTTATTCATAAAAATAGTCACCCAATTTTGAGATCTTTCTACAACTGTGGCAACTGCATGAGGCACCTTCTGTGAGTCACCTTGTCTAACCGTCTCATGAGCCCTGTGAGGGGGACACTGCCACTGTCCCACGCTCCAGTTGGCAACCATGCTGACAGAGGTCAAGGACTTTACCCCAGGTGCTCAAGAGGGACGTGGCAGAAGCCGCGCTCGAACTCCGATCTTCCCCGTTCCAAATGACCAGTTCCCGTGACAGCAGCGCATAGGTGTGCAGTGTCTACTGGGGCAGGTGCTTCACCCCCACGTCCTGCTATTTTATCCTCTCAACAGCTCCATGAGGAAGGAACTGAGTTTTTCTAATTCTTATTTTACAGATGAGAAAGCTGAGTGAGTTTCAAAGTATCCTGAGAAAGTCCAAGGTCACCCTACTCACCAAGGGCAGAGCTGGGATTCCAACACAGGTGTTTCCACTCTAGAGGCCAAGCTCCTACCTACGTCATAGGCTTCCCTTCTAGGCAATGTCCCCAAAGTCTCTGATCCTTTGCCACCAACTCTCAAAGGCAGCCGTTGAGACCCTTCCTAGCTTTAGCTGAAGGGCAGAGCGTCCAGGGAAGCCTTCTGGGGAGAAGCCACCTGCCTCCCTCTTATTTCAATTCCAGTGGCTCCCAACCCCACCCCACCCCACGCTGGGGTGGGAGGCGGGGTGCGGAGCAGTCTTCAGACTGCAGCAGGCCACACTCATTTCCCATATGGATAAAACCTGAGGTCAGAAAACACCACTCAGAAATGACTCATTTCTGACTTCCCTGCCAAAAACAACACCCTTTTACGTAACTTGCTCACACACCGATCTCCTCCTCCTTCTAAGGGTGAGTGTCCTGTCAAACCAAGGCTGCTCTTCCTCACAAACCGGCCTTCCGTTTCCAGCAAACGCAAATCAGATCACCCTCTCTGGCTTCATACCTCTGCTAACAGGGGTCAGAGGCAACCAGAACAACATGCTTCTCCAACGTGCTCTTCTGGTGACTTCTTCTGGAAGGGGTGGGAGAATGCTTATCCAATATTGGCTCTTGAGCTGATTTCTTAAGCCAAACAACAAAAAAAAAGTGTGTGGTGGGGAAAAGGCCCCAAGGACTAGGGATCTCTTTTGGATGAATTTGCAAGCCAGTTTCCTGATGGAGCACTTCTCACATTTTCCATCTCCAGCTGCGTACGTGCAGAAAAGAAAGCCCTTTTTGGGTGTGTCTGTAGGCTAGACTTGGCATAGGAATAGCTGTGGGCAGCCATTTGATACATCAAATTCACTGTGCTTCTGCAACCGGAAGCAATTAGTCCAAAAAAATTTTTGTGTTATGTCTGTCCCCTTCATTTGCTATGAGGATCTCTATGGTCCTGTCAACACATACATCTCTGAACATCTGTATTTCCTAAAAAAAAAACAAAACCAAAAAACCAAAACACAAGATAATGTCCAAAGATATACCTTACTCCTCCTCTTCTCCAGGTAAGGACAGCCTCTACCCTCCTGCAGGGAATAGGAAGCAGAGGGAACTTCCCCCGGGTGCTGGTGGGAACGTCTCCGGAGGAAGGAACACAGAAGTTGGCAAGGATTCGAAGGAGGGATATGCAAGTGCCGTAAGGCTTGCTGAGCCCTGCCTGTGCCAAAAATTAATTCATAAGCAAATGCTTATTTTATAGTTTTCCACTTGCTACAAAACACCAAGCAGAAAGGAAAGATTCCTTCTGAGGGCTGGCAGGAAGGGGGTGAAACCAGACTGGGGAGGAAAAGCAGGGGTTGCTCAAAGTGAAGCTTGATTCTATGGCTGGGCAACATGTCAGTACCCCTTGCAGAGCCCAAGGGCGGTGGTATCATCTCCTTGTTCCCATAAGCAGAGAGTTCGTTCACCACGAAATCCGAGCTGCTCTGATGGCACCCAGGGAGGAAGAGTTTTGGAGGTTAGATCTACCCTCAGATAAGCCAGGGCACAGATGGAAGATGCTAGAAGACTTGAGGGCACTGTCACTAGGAGCCCATTATGCCAGGCTGGGAAATATCCTAAATTTGGCTTCCTGTCATTTCAGGGCTTTAGGTGCTGATGTGACAGATAACAGGGTTGCAGAGTAAGGGAGCAAACTCCCTCCGTGAGGGTCCCTAGCAAGCACTACATGTCTTTATTTTTGGATTCCCATAATTGAATCATCCAAGGTCTGTGCAGTGAAATTCATAACTTTTGAGGAGCTACAGGCCCCAGTGACTTTATCCTCAGGACTAAGCTGAATATTCACAGATAGCTCCAAAGGGGAACAACATGAGCGTTACTTCTGCAAGATGGGATTGAATTTCCTGGGAAAACAAAGCTCCCCCAGGACAGACAATGGTGTCTCCCTCTTTTTGAAACTTTAGCACTCATCTCAGGGGTCAGAATGGCCCTGGTAGATGCTCAATCAATTATAATGGGGGGGGCGGAGCCAGTCTGCACACATGCCCCCCCCATAATTCCCTCCTTTTATGCACATGCCCTCCTCTCAACCAGAGGTGATTTTTCTCCTCTCCCTCTGAAGCTGGGCTGACCTGTGACTGCCTTTGACCAAAAGAATATGGCAGAAGTGATATTCTAGAAATCCCCCTCAGCCCAGGACTTAAAAGGATTTGTAGCTTCCACTTTCCGCTTCTTCAAACACTACTTAGAACCCAGCCACCATGCTCTAAGAATTCCAAATGACATGGAAAATCCACGTGGAGGAGAACCGTGGCAATCCGGGTGGCAGCCCCCACTGAGCTCCCAGCTGAGAGCCAACACCAAGCGCCACAGCCACACAGGCAGCCACCACAGCCGACGACCCAACTGAGCCCATGCCAAGATCGCGTGGGGCAGAAGAACTGCCCAGCTGAGCCCAAGCCCCCAGAATTGTGACAGGCGTAGAAGGGCCACTGCTTCAAGCCACTCCATGTGGAGGGTGCTGCTAAGCAATGGAACTAAAATGGGGGAGGGGCGTGAGAAGCAGGAGGAGACAAGAGGCACATGGCATTTGGTCTAGTTCTGTAGCTCTGTGTAAGTCAGAGCCCCCATGGAGCTTCAGTTTCCTCACTGCTACAATGGGGGCCACACATGGCTGGCACAGCTCCCAGCACAACTGGACACTCAAATGAGACAGCTGAGTGGAAGGACTTCATCAACAGCAAGTGTCCGAGCCCAGGGGGAATGAATGCTGGTCCTGCTGTCTGCTCTACTGAGCTCCAAAGCTGCGGGCCCATCCCTGGCCCACCGAGGCCTCTGTCTCTGAAGATGACAAAGACTGACCTTGTAGGAAGGAGCAAGTCATCTTTCTTTATAAAGCACCTACTATTCTTCCTTGGATCATTACCATCATCCCACAGAATGGAGCCATCACAGGCAAGAAGATGTTCATAGAGCCAAGCTGCCCTGGTTCCACTCTTGGCTCGGCTACCTACTGACTGTATGATCTGGGGCAAGTTCCTTAGCGATTTTTCACGTTAGTTTCCTCCTTGGTAAAAAGTAGTCATTATGGCACCTGCCTCCTCTAGAGTGTGTGGAGATTAAATGAGATGATACAAGACAAACACTGGAGCACAGTTCCTGGCTCACAGTAAGCACTTAACTGGCCATTATCATCATCATTATGTTTTTACCTTTTTAAAAAACGTTAAAAACTTTTTAAAACTTTTCTTATAAAAAGTTTTTACTTTTGTTAATTTTTAAAAGGATCATACAGTAAAACTAACTTTTTGGGCAATTCCACAGACTTTCACAGATGGATAGACTCCTGTGGCCACCACCAAAAGCAGGACAAACAATGGCGTCATCACACAAAAAACTCCCTTGTGCTAGGCCTTTATAGTCCAATTGTCCCCTCATCCCCAATCCTGGCAAACACTGATCTGTCCTTCACCACTACAGTCTCGTCCTTTTGAGAATGTCACATAATCAGAAGCACATAGTATAGCTCCTTTTGAGATTGGCTCCTTTTGCTCAGCATAATGCTTCTGAGTTGCATCCAAGCCACTGCATTTATCAATACTTTGCTCCTTTTTATTGCTGAGAGATATTCCATCATATGGCTCACCTGGAGTTTGTCTAATCATCATAGTTTTAATAATTATTTTCACAAGCCAAGGAAAACTTCAGAAATGGAACCAGCCAACCATCACTACCAGGTCCTAGGAATTCCTGGGAAAATATCCAGTAACTGCTTGAAAGTTCTGATTCATACTGACAAGGGTCCCAGAGGTCCACACTTGTGCCTCACACTTGACAGAACAGGAACAAAAACCCAGGAATAACTTCCTTAATCCCACACAGATCCAGACTGCAAGGTCAGTCTCATTGTCCTTCTTCGTGTAAAGCATGTCCCAGATCCTGGGAAGAGGTACTCATAAGTAGAAGGGTCCTTCTGTAGCCCTCTTCCTGGATAGGCAACATCCAGTTTCGGAAGCCTGTAGCCCTCCACGCTTCTCTGTAATCGCCCTTTCTATTGCCTGTCACTGAGCAACATTCATCTATGGGAGCCCACCTGACCTGAGACCAATTTCCCTTCCTAAGACCATAACAGGACAACCTGACCAGGAAGTGATAATGCGCATGGAGTTCCAGCTGGAACTGACCCTGCCTTTAATGGATTACAGCATTTCAACAATCATTAATAGACACAAAGGCAGCTTTAACCCAACTCAGATTCACTTCCCAGCTGGTCATGCACTACTTCAAACCAGCTTCTCTAAAGCAGGATGAAATTTTACATCATTCCCCCTGGGGCTTCAAGGTTCCTGTCCTTAACTGGCTCCATACACAAGCTGAGTTCCTGTCATTTTCTCCAGAGAAAGAGAAGCTCGGGGCCAAGGGAGATCTCACCATTCAACTCTGGGCTAGAATGAATTTTCCTGGAACCACAGGTCTCTATTGAAGCAGTGCCTACATTCTCCCCTCCGCCCTCTGAGGTCACCGAAGGGGTGTGAGGTAGGTGGGACAGAGACAGGGAGAAAGAAAGAGCGAACATATGTGCCCTCAGTGCTGTGCCCTCCCACCCTGGCTCACCACTCAGGGCACGTTGGCTGCCTTAAGAGAAAAACCTCTCCACTCCCTCTGAGGCTGAACTACTGGAACTCTATCGTGGCATTTCATCTGGTGCCTGAGCATATGAGTAATAAATGTGTGAAAACATGAAACTAATATTCATAATTACTTTACAAGATAAAGAACTTGAAGGAAAAACAGCTTCTGTGTGCCTTGCCATCACCATCAGGGGTACACTGTGAAAAAACACGGCATCCTGCCAGAACCTCAGACTTCATCTTGCCAGCCAGCCTTAGCGCCAGCGCCCTCAGCCCCCGCGAGTCCTTTCCATGCTTCATTATTCCTTAATTAATGGCACCTTCATGAGTCTCGTCATCCAGACTCTTTAAAGCCTCAAAGAGCCAAGTGGGACCTCTGACCTTCTCATCTCCAACATCCGTTGAGGCACCATTTTGGGCCAATGTTTATGAACTATCAGCGGGTATAGGCTCCAGCCTCAAGCAGGGAGTGTTAGAGAGTCTACACTCACGATAGCCTGTCCCTGACCCTCTTGGACCCCTAGGTTCAGTATCTCTTTTTCTCCTCATTTTTTTCTTTTCTACTGAGGTATAACTTACATACAATAAAGTATACCAATTTCTACTGTATGTGTGCGTCACTGAGTTTGAAACAGGTATGTACCCATGAAACCACAAACACCTCCAGCACCCCAAAAAGTTCCCCTGGGCCCCTCCTAGAAAATATCCTCTCCCAAATTATGGCTGATTTTTTCACAGAATTATTTTCAGTTTAGGTTCTCATTAGCTCTCCCCTAAATTACTGCTAGTTAGCTTTTAATTACTGGGCTGCCTCCTTCTGGACCTTGCTTTCCTCAACTCATCTGTCCTACACTGCCAGATTTATAGCCCTAAATTGCAGCTCCATAGCCCTTTGGAGGCTAGCCCTGCTGTTGCATACAAACTCTCCTGCTGCCAGTCCCCATTCACTGCCCTACTCTGGCTCTGCTTAGTCCGAGGGACTCCATTCCTGTTCCTGACTGCTCCTGCACTTCCTGGGCTTCCTCTTCTCTCCCAAGCAGCACGATGCAGCCATCCCATGCTGCCGATCCATACCACCTTTCAGATCCACAGCCATCCTTCAAAGCCAATATCATCAAAAAACCTTCCACGGACTCTTCACACAGATGTTACTTCTTTCTTGGAGGGTCCACATTATCATTGTTACCTTTTGGATGGCATTACCATTAACCTTGAGACAGAGCTTCCTATGTGCATGTGTTTACGTTCTTATATTCTTGCTGGATTTTTCAATTTCTCGAAGACCAAGCTTCTAGGATTCTAGGATTTCTCTAATTACTAAAGCTTTAAAAGAAAACTGGGAAGCGGAAGGAATAATGTACTGTTTCCCACTTCTTTAATCAACAAAGAAAAAAATTGTCATCTGCTATCAAAATCCTTTCATTAAAGCAAAGACACTGGAGATGACATAATACCAGAAATAAAATGGCAAGATGGACCTACAAACTGAATACATGTGATTTATGAAAAACTCACCACACTGCCTTCATTTTTCATACTTGGCTACACCTGGAGAAAATTCTCAGAGACCAACTGGCTCCTGTTTCTAGAAACCATGGCCTTATAGTCCCTACTAAAGCACTGTGTACCAACAGGGTGCTCAATAAACATATAGTTCAAATGATCTAATCACCAGAAATCCTGTGGCTTAAAGACATGGAATGTCTGAGCACGGCTTCCATTCCGACACGGTAGTGGGTGGGCCACATCCTAATGATGAGAAGGACCACAGGATCCATCCATGCTCACAGTCAGACTCTCATGTGACAAAATCAAACAGCCATCCCAACGTGTCACAGTTCTGGTGCCAAAGCGATGACTCGGGCACAAAGTGGACTCTGCCACCAGCACAAGTCTGCACTGAGGGCAGCGCCTAATAAATGAACTTCACAAGTGTGTGTGTGAGGGCCAGCTGGGATTGGAGTGCGAGAAGGCAGGACCCTCACAGGCGGCTGTGCAGCTCGTGCAGGGGGCAGGGCCCCTGGGAGAGGGAGCACTGAGAAATGTCACCTGACCCAGGGCAAACCTACCCACAGGAACCTAGCCTCTTCTAGTCTACACTGAGATCCACGACTCCATTCATCCAGATTCTGAATTTAAGTTCGGGCCCGAGAATTTAATGTCAAGTCAAATATACACATCAGGGTGAATGAAGTTTATGATGTGTTAATTATATCTCAATCAAGCTTATCGAAATATAGGTGTGCACACACAGACAGCTAAGTAAACCCTTATTCAAGACCCGACAAAGAGGGAAGATTGCACGAAGAACAGGATGAGAAAATATTTCAAGAAATACTTTTAACTGGCATTTTGAAATGAAAATTACAAACATATTCTTAAATTCACTAAAATTGTTCATGAAGGACTTCTGTCAAGAATTCTTTCAAGTTTTTATTACTGTTTTTTTTTTTTTTAAATATTTTATTTATTTATTTGACAGAGAGAAATCACAAGTAGGCAGAGAAGCAGGCAGAGAGAGAGAGGGAAGCAGGCTCCCCGCTAAGCAGAGATCCCGATGCGGGACTCGATCCCAGGACCCTGAGATAATGACCTGGGCCGAAGGCAGCGGCTTAACCCACTGAGCCACCCAGGCGCCCCAAGTTTTTATTACTGTTTTAAAATACATATCCTATCCGGCTACCAAAAAAATCACCTACGCATCTTTGACTAATCTAGCCTGACTCTTCCCTATTAGTTCAAATTGGTGTTGTTAGTTCAAGTGGTTTTATCGAACTTCTCACTTAAAAGGTAGAGAAATTTATAGCCAGCAGTAACTACAGTGTCTATAGATACAAAAATTAAATCTAAACAGCACACACAGCCCAAACTCCTTTTTGGTCATCCTCCGAGGGGACTGTCTGTGATCTGGGATAAAAACTATAAGTACGGGACGCCTGGGTGGCTCAGTCGGTTAAGCGGCTGCCTTCAGCTCAGGTCATGATCCCAGCGTCCTGGGATCGAGTCCCACATCGGGCTCCTTGCTCAGCAGGGAGCCTGTTTCCCTTCCTCTCTCTCTCTGCCTGCCTCTCTGCCTACTCGTGATCTCTGTCAAATAAAAAAAAAAAAAAAAAAAAATTTCTAAAAAAACCCCCCAAAAAACTGTAAGTACACTTCATTCAATCACTCATTGCATAAACATTTATGGACTTCCCACCATGCTCCAGATCTTGGATCAATTTTCTCTGCACACCTCAGCAGATTATCAGCTTTCAAATGTAACTCATGTCTTAAAACCAATTTTGAATTATGACTGAATGACCGAGGAAGATACCGGTAGGATTTGCTTCTCATAAGCACAGAATTTTGTGCTCTAAGAATGAGCCGTCCATCATAGAAGAGCCTTGGTACCACACAGGTGCTTGGCTCTCAGAACAGATTCTCTTCCCGCTCAGTAGGGATGTCACACAGCAGCAAGCTGCCTTCTTACCTGTATGGTGGTGTTGCCTCCTTCCAGGAGGGCGATGGCCAAGAGAATGCTTTCATGAAACACTCGGTCACTGGATGCATTCATGATGAGGTCGATGACCAGATTGGAGGCACCCTCCTTGTCGAGGTGGCACTGAACCTCAGCCAGGCTCATCTCACCCCTGCTCGTGGAACTGGACCCAGAGCCTCCCCCTAGGAGGATGG
The DNA here is from genome assembly GCA_003697995.1 of Taxidea taxus jeffersonii. Classification (NCBI taxonomy): domain Eukaryota; kingdom Metazoa; phylum Chordata; class Mammalia; order Carnivora; family Mustelidae; genus Taxidea; species Taxidea taxus. The sequence continues at coordinate 62,853 of ML107094.1, read as the reverse complement.
AACATTGCTCCTATTAACCACAATCAGAGAATGTACTGCATACTTACTATGTACCAACATTTAATGCACTAAACGGTTTAACAGTATTAGCTCTTTGAAACTTCTTAAGGACCCCACAAGGAAGGTACTAATTATTAGCACAGGAATGAAGTCACTTGTCTTTGAGGAGGACACCCAGCTTGTAAGAGAGATAGTATTTCAATGCAGGTAGGTAAGATGAGGAATGATGTATTTCCAGCAAAAGACCCAGCCATCCAGCCAAGACTCTCCCTGACATTAAAATACAATGACTTGGGGACGCCTGGGTGGCTCAGTTGGTTAGGCAGCTGCCTTCGGCTCAGGTCATGATCCCAGCGTCCTGGGATCGAGTCCCACATTGGGCTCCTTGCTCGGCGGGGAGCCTGCTTCTCCCTCTGCCTCGGCCTGCCTCTCTGTCTGCCTGTGCTCGATCTCTCGATCTCTCTCTCTAACTAATAAATAAATAAAATCTTTTAAAAAAAAAAATACAATGACTTGGTGAAGATTAAAAAAAAAAAAAAAAACAACTTTTGAGTTCAAGAAACAAACCCAACTTACACATGTCTTAGAACACTCCTAAAAAAATATAGCCTATAATAATCACTTTAGCCCTGTTTCTAAGAAACCCACTCTTGCCCCAAACTCAACCTTTCATAATTTATCTGTTCATTCATTCGTTCAATAAATAGTTACTCAATGCTTGGCATGGAGCCAAGAACCGGGGCAGATGAAATTCCCATTCCCACTGAGCCTGAGATGACATGAATAAAGTTAAGAAGATAGGGCCTATGTCATTTAGGGGAATGGATTCCAACTCTGTTTAGAGAGTGCCAACGTAAGAACTTGCCTCGCATTACTACTGGCAATAACTGAAACATTAATGTACAAGGGGACATGGACCGATCAACTTCAGAGAGAAGAAAATCATCTGCCAGTCCTTCTCCACAGACCTCAATTCAAACGCCACCTCCTTTGCATTGCTTGTCTTGACTACCTAGATCCATTATATCCATAGAGCAGAGTAGAAATTGGGTTGTGTCTCTTCTCTCTTATAGCTTTTGAAAGCAGAAGCAGTCTCTGATGCATTTCTAAAACACTCTCATAAGGCCTCCCCAGGGCTTCACATATTTGTGGAATGACCCCACTACAGAAGGTAAAGAGAAATAGTTTTGAGATGTTATGCAAGGAACTTCTCCTTGAGAAATCCCATGAGAATTCAACTTGTAGATGAAATGCTAAGGTCCTGTTCCTGGGACACTCCAAGACCTATCTTCACCAAAGCTCTACAGCCCCATGAAGTGACTAGGTGTGCTTCAAGTTTTCGTTTGGTGAGAAACTCAAGATCCCTTCCCAGAAACTACTAGGATAACTGCATTAATCACCGAGTATTTTGGTTCTACCTACAGAATGCCCCCAAAACCTATAGTGGGTAAAAGTCATCATTATAGACAAGGAATCAGTCAACTCACATTTGTGCTTCCAGCGAGCATTGAACTCCTCTCCCCCTGCCCTTAAAACCAAAACCAACACCCACAGTTGAGTTCAGCGTTCTTCCAACTTTTGCCTGTAACTGTGTTTACAATGTTTTGCAACCTCTTTGAGGATTTTTTTTAAAAGCAATTCTATAGGGACTTTTCTTTTGTTCTTTTTTTTAGGTAAACTCCCTTAAGATTTTGGGAGGGACACAGCACAGGCATTAGAATTAGACATATTGAGGTTCAAATTATAGAAGAGTCACTAAGAAGCTTCCATTTTCTTTCTCTTAAAAAGGGCTAACAAGAGTGCCTGCCATATAATGGGGTACTTGGAGGAGCAAACAAGAAGGTCAAATGCTTGGGAGAGCCCTTGGCACTCGGTAGGTGTATCATCATTATTATATACCTTTTATTATTATTAAAAAAAACTGAGGAGCTTTCACCATCCTCACTGCTAACACCATTGTTATTTAATGGGAAGAATGAATCCTCATGAGCCCAAGAAAATGGACAGTCAAATCAAGTTCCTTGAGTCATTCAAAAGTCACCCAGAGGGTTGCTGTACTGGAAAGGGGGGCAAAAGACTTAGCCAATATCTAATTGCAGGGAAATATTTTTAGCTATCACTATGATGGTAGACCAAAGAGAAAACAAGTTGCTAGAAAACACACTTGCCACCCAAATTCATCTGTTAGTTTCAACCTGTTAAGGAGAAACATACAGCTCTCATGTGGCACACTTGATTCACACGTGCAGCTAATCAGCGCACCGCATAGCCTACCTCCTCCCCCTGGCTTGCTGGGTCCTCCTGGCGACAGCGGGCCATTGCCAAAGCTGGTGAGGCTTTCTCTTCTTCCTGAAGGTCTGATGTTTCCATAGTAACGGTTGACCAAAATTTGCCTGAGCGCCTCACCCTTAATTCAAACAGGATAATGAAATCAGGTTCTGAATTTAATGCATAACTGAGCTACTAATACTCAAAAAACACGGGGGTACTCAGTTATAATTGGCTCAGTTTCACTCAGTGAAAAAATAAATTATTAATAAAAGCACTTGGAAACTCTGAAGTTAACTTCTTCAATATTTTCTCAGGAAAGCACATCATTAAAAAAAAGCAGCAATCTAGAATATTAAATATCTGAAGTTTCTCTCACAGTGATAACCACAGAACATTAATTTTGAAGGGCAACTAACAATAACAAAAAAGTCCCTTTGGGTTAAGCCAATAAAACTCAGACAAAATGAGAATTTTATAGGTCACCTTTCACACAGCAATATAAAAATATTATCCCAGATATAGGGCTTATTCTCAGTACTGTAAGAAAATAATAAGATATAAAAGTAATACTGCATCATTTAATGAGCTGAAAGTAAGCCCTTCTTATAGGAATAGTCAATGGGTTGAGTGGTGAAGAAAAAATAATGCTATAGGAAATAAAGTAGGGGCAGATATCAGACATTCCAATCAAAAAATAAGCACCATGAATGAAATGAGTTTGACATTTGCTTTGAAATAATAAGGGAGGCCAATAGGTATGGATACAGATGAGATGAGAGCGGCCACGAGTTGATAGTTGTTGAAGCCAGAGTTAGGAATGTGCGTTCTTGGGTTCTCCAAGCTCTTCTGGTTCTTCTCGTATATATTTGAACATTTCCATAATATCGTGTTTTAAAAAATATAACTATCAAAGGAACCTTGGACAGAAGACAGAACAACTCTTTCCCACAACCCCAACCAAAAAAATAAACCTGATTTGTTCCCTAATACTAGGAGACATTAGCAAAGCAGCACGAAGCAGCAGGATTCATTCTCAGTTCTATTCTACGTTCAGTCCTGCTAAATGATTCCCAGGACACCTCCTGGTCTGGACGTTTCTGAAAGTCAGAGGCTGTATGGTTCTCCCCCAGACTCTTCCCCAGGGACAAAGTAGTAAGACATGGACCTCCTCTGACACATCACCAGGAGAGGTGAGTGAGAAGTCTAGCAGACAGAAGGGTGCTGAGATATAGCGGGTGTCTAAAATAGAGGCTCAAGAGTTCTTCTGAAGAGACCTGCAAGGGTAACACGAGTCAGTGGAATTTAAAGTGATTTGTTAATAAGCTCCAAGAATAGGTCTGGACACTTCAAGTGGGGTGTCTGAAAAATAAGATGGGAGGGATGAGATGGGAGAGCAAGAAGGGCCCTGAGAGTGGCAGAGAGGCTGGTGTGCCAGGGGGACGTGGGACCAGGATACAAAGGAGAAAGGTAGAAAACTCCTTAGTTCAGTGTCAAAATCATGTAAGGTCCCAGAGCTTTGCTGCCAAGTTTTTCTTCTTTCTTAATTCAGGCTGCTGGTCAAAGACTCCAGGGACAAATTGGGATGAGATAAATATGAGTTCAGAAAATGGGAAAATCTCTATTTTCTTCTCTTCTTTCTACTCACAAATACATCTCTCATTGTAGTTCAGCAAAGGAGGGTGCATCTATTAGCTCATGAAACTTGTCACCCACCTTCGCTGCCTGTAAATACAAAATTCTGAGAGTACTTCCAATAGGGAAGCTATTTATGAGGTTTTCACGTACTTTTTAAATAGACTGCATTTGGTACAATATTCTTTAATGGCTCAGAAAACCACATTTTGGTATAAAGATATAGCTTTGCTGGTGTTTACATCTCCAGCACCAATACAAACACACAGATGCTCTCCAACACAGTCACTGAGAGCATGGGGATTTGAAAGGCTGACTTCATAAAAGGGGAGAAATATAAATTTCAAAGGACCATTCATGGAAGCCAACCCAGAAAGAAAAGGGGGAAAGAAAAGGTTAACTCCATGTTGAATGTAACTGGAGATTAAATTTGATTTCCTTTTTTCACCATAATGATGTACAGTTTGATTTTCTTTCAATAACATACAGTCTTTGAATTCCCCTGATAGGGAATGGTTGGCAGTAAACCATCCAATTCTCTAACTGGATCCCTCTGGGCATCACAGGAACATTATCTGAGAGGTAGATGGCTGGGCTGAGACCTACAAGCTGCAACCACTTAAAGACAGCCAATGTCGCCATCCTGGCAAGCATCTGGAAGATGGTAGGGTTGAATCATCAAGTCAAAGGCAGGGTGACCATGACTGACCAACCAACAAACACACGTCTTAAAGGAAGTGTCAACTATAGACTTTACAGTCAATTCCAGTTCAGGCAGGAGCAACTCAGATTTTCCACTCTAGCTTGAGGGCAATGGTCAGTTTGCAATCAAGCTAGCGGGAGGTAAAGAAAGGAACACATGCCATCTGGGAACACGTGGACTCCAGGAACAGGAACTTCACATTTATGCAGCCTGGATGCCAACTGAAGTTACAAAGGGATCTCACATTACCATTTTGTCTCTCCTTCCACAGAAAAACCCTAGCGGTTACCATAGCAACTGATGCATCAAATGGTACATTTTTCCCCCATAAGAGAATATCATGAAATGTGCTAATTATGGAAAAACACACACACACATACATTCTACCCTACAAACTTTTATTTTTTTTCCTTCTTAATTATAAGGCTTTTGGCACATATTCACCTTACCTTCTCTCCACACAAACAAAAAAGTTTAAGCTGCAAGGGAAAAAAACCATAGAGCATGTGGGACTCGCCTTTTTTTTTTTTTTTTTTTAACAAGTTGAGATTTATTCCTTTTCTGAAAGAATAAAGACTGATACTTTTAGGTAAAAAGGGAAAAAGAAAATGGACAACATTATAAAAAGTTATGCAAATCCCTAGTGTAAAAACTTAGGTTCGAGAAAAATTCTGTTTTCTGAGCCAGTGGTTTAATTTAGGAAAAATTAAAATCTGCAGACAAAAGCCTTCCTAATCATCGTGATATAAATTACTCAAGAATACAAAACTTCTCGCACCATACTAATATCAGAAACCTGATTGAAGAAAAGGGAAAGAAAAAAAAAAGACTCCCCAAATAATGCCACTTCTGCAATTTTAACATTTGGCCAGGCAACACTTTTTAAAAAATTTTTAATTGTTTTCCAGAAGTTTACACCTATAGTATGCAAACAGATATCAGATGTTTTTCTCTGGTAAGAAATTCCACATACACATTATAATCTAAGACTGAGAAAAGACAAAGGCCAAGAGTCATCTTAGAACAGTGAAAATGGTAGCTCAGTGATGGAGAGTAATGAAACCAAGCTTCTACCTTGCAGTTTGGTTCAAACAAGTTTCATTTCTATCAGTTCAACTAAGTGGCTAATGATATATAGGGACAGAGCCAAGTGCCTAACAAGGCACTAAGGAGTTAATATTGCCACATACAAACAGGAGAGAAAAAGTGACCTTTTTGGCTTCCTAGGTTCCAGCCACTTGAAAACCATGTGCTGCAAGAAAGATCAGCCTCTCACATGAGTGGTGAGCCTTTCACACCTTAGTCAGCACTAAGGTCACGCCTCAGTTTAAAAATACCTTCCTTTTGCTACTATCATCTACCAAATCAATTGAAGCATTTCAGTCTGCAAGATAACAATACAATAGTTAATATCCCTTGTCATATTCCAGCCACTGCGCTAAGTGCTTCACATGCACAGCTCAGTAGGACAGTCCTAAGGGGCGGAGACCATTAGTAACCCCATTTTACAGCAGAAGACACTGAGGAACAGGGTGGGTCAATAACTTGTTTTAAATCACACGGCTAGGGCTTGGCACAGGAAGGCTTGAACCTCTTTCTAATTCCCAAGCTTCCATCCTTAGATAGCATTCAATACTCTGACTCCTGAGAACTTAGGGCATGAGGGATGGCTCTGTGTCTTTACCAGCTTCTAAGGCCCATGGTAATTGTTAAAGGACAGGCACATATGGAAAACACAGGAATGCACCTGGCTCTTGGTTGACTAACTGCCAGAGATCCAGGATGCTGGAGGGGAAAGGCTAAATACCAGCTCCACAGGAACTACTCTTTGGTCATAGCCTGAGAAATTACAATCACAAAAGAATGCAAAGAATTTGGGATGTGGTAGGACTGGGCAGGGGCTGGGGCCTATGAGCAGAACAAAGGTGCATGGGCCACCCATTTATCTCAGGCATAAATCCTCTAGGACACTGATGACCACAATTCCAAGGCAGTCTTTGTTGAAAGTGCTCATGTTCTAACCCCATGACCTTCGGTAAAGTACCTCATCTTCCTCTTAGTTTCCTAATGTGAAATGGGGATGAAGACTGTGTCACTGAGTTAACATCAGCATTAACAAAAATTAAATTGATGAGTTAACATATGTAAAAGTCTTAGCACGGTCACTGGCATATGATAAGTACTCAGAAATCCAGCGTATATCTGGTTTATCTTCCAAAAATGAATAACATGAACTGGTGAGCATGCTAATGATGTAGATAAGCCTTGTAGAAAATGGTTTAGCAATGCATAACGAGCACCTAAAGAAAGTATCTATCCTTTGGCCTAAGAATGCCCCTTCTAGGAATCTACCCAGATATGTACACATTTCTTCATTGCCTCATCAGAGGAAAGTATTACAAACCACTTGTTCATTTGTGGAACTTCAGAGAGCTATTAATTTTCAGACTTTCAAAGAAAATCATCACAGACAATATTAAATGACAACAGCAAGGTAAGGAAGTCGTAAACTTAGAATATCCCAAGGACAAAGAAAATGTTCATTGGCACATAATGCACACTTGCGTAAAAAAAAGTGGGCAGAGGAAATGTTATATCATTAGCTGCTTTTATAGCGAGTAATACAATTATGAACTTTTTATTAAATTTCTTTTGCTTATTATAAATTAATTGTAATGATAATCAGTGACTTACAGAAAAAAAGTTTTTTTTAAAGGCTTCACCTAATTAGAGAGCCACTACAGAAAAAGAAGAGAGGTCATGAAAAGCTTACTGGTCATCATTTGGACACTGGCAGGGTCTGTGGCCCAAGTAGGTAGATAATAGGTGGACTTATCAGTTAGTCTTACTGATACAAATGGCTGTGATTGGTCCTGAGCCAATTAATGCTTTAACACTATCAACACCAACATAAGCTGTCTTTGTATTACAGTGCATGGCTGAGGGAGGCATTATGGTCATTAGCTCCCAAAGTCCAAGACTACGTACCCTTTTATGGTCTTCCAGTTGCCTCAGGGGGGGGCTCGGCTCAAGCTCCTGCTAAGCACGCAGAAATTCCATTTTAAGTACAACACTAGGCAGACACACCATCTTTAGTATCAGTCACAAATGAAATACACCAAGAGCTCATACTGAGCTAAGAGTTACACAAAAGGATTAGAGGCCTTTTAAAATGTTTCCCCAGGCACATACTGATGTTCAATGACTTTGAATACTGCTTAACAGCTGTCCTGTCCCCAACCCTAATGCCCTATTTAAATGAGCAGGTTTCTGACTTTTTGGCCATATGCTATATTATGTATTTTTACAGGGCTCCAAAAGGGGTTATAATGCAAGACACCAACAGGGCAAGTCCTCACGGATCATACATGCATAACTGCACAGCACATGCATCAGAACATCAATGCATACACTTCTGAGCAGACACACGTATATATGGCCCCTCAGCTCTCCCCAACCCACCAGTACACAGCATTCTAATCAAAGCTGTTAACAGTTAAGAGCTCTGATCAGCATATTAGACACTGATCATCGTAAAGCAGCTGCAATGCAACTCGGCAATTTGATAATCTTTTATTTTTAAGATCTTCATTAGACTTTTCTCAAATGAAATATACTTCATTGATGCTTTTACCCTACCGTGATTTTAGTAGAGCTTCAGAAAGTAAATTCTGATACTTAGAAATAGGTCTCTCCAAAAAGCTTCTCTATGATTTTAGAGGCCTTAATTAATTCTAGCCCTTCATTTAACGAGTTTAGTTAGCAACAGGAAGAACAGAAAGAATGCAACGCGAAACTGTGACTTTATTAGTAGCTTTCACCAAAACCATGCGTTGATATCCAGGACTTCAAATTTGCCTCACCTGGGCACAGAACACAGAGTCTATTCTGTAGAACAACAGAAACGTCTTGACATTCCGGAGTTGTTCAAATGAGTATTTTACAACTGAGACAGTTTTGTGTGAAAGCCTCCACTCTCCTCACCGGGAGGCATGCTCTGGTTTAGCTCCAGCAACTCAGAACTCACTTTCTACACTGAGAGCCTCCTCAATTACAGAAACCATCAGTTCCCAGCCCGGCTAGAAGACTCCCCCCTGCACCTACCACCATGACAGAAATTTCACCACAACAGCTCAGACACTCAACCAAGACAACTGAGAAGCACCCATATTTGCTGTCACTGCAAATATAGGTGAGCGACACACACCTCTGTGGAGTTCTCCGAATCTGGAGCTTGTGGGAGCTAGTTGGGAGTAAAACAAAGCATGTTAGTTACAGCACTTGAATCTTTGGGGCCACAAAGAAATCCAGAGACCAACATCAAGGACAAGACACAGAAGGCAAGATCAAAGTTGAGGTGACATGGCTATACCGGGTCTTGAGCAACAGAGGTGAGGAGGTACTTTCTCTTTTAAACTGCACTCAATGTGGTCACAATGGAAGAAACCAACTGGCCGGAGATAGGGAAACATATTTAAAATAGGGAAAGAAACAGAAGACTACTAATGACCAAGAAGGAAATAGGTCTTTAAAAAAAAGGGACACCAAAGGAAGAACCACTGCACATCTCTGCTTTGTCCACCGAGAGAGAAAAAGCCATCACAGTGCACACCCAAGGAGGAGTGGGGAGGGAGAGGGACAGGGAGTGGGGTGGGTAATGGGAACAGAGGTCTCAGGGGCTCTCCCCTTCCCAGAGCCCCAAAGCCTGTGGAAGACAGCTCCACCAATCTGTCCTCCACAGGGCACGTGCTTGGAGCAGGAAACTGACTGATGTCAGGTAACCACCAGACCCTACCCAGATCTCCCTGGGCCAAAGTCACGCACCAGGCATGGCTGGCTAGTTCAAGGTACAGTCTGCAACTATGGAATGAGGCCAAGGCTCACGCTTCAAGTGAGTGACCTTGCTGAGGCCAGAGTGTGGCTGTCGGCTGGTGAGCCAGAACAGGTGTTGAAAGCACAGGACTGACGCTGTGAGATCTGGTAGTGTTTCAACCCAGCCCAGTGCTACCGCTTTGGTGGTTTGATCCCCAAGATGGAAAAAAAATGTTCTCCATAGAAGACAGTCGTTATGTAATTTCACGGTTTCTGTCTTGTTTTCTATTTCTGAACAGGTAAAATGAAGAAAAGATACAGGAGATCTCTTTAAGTACAAAGATTAAAGTCATTCTCCAAGGACAGTGGGGCATATGTGGAGGGCTGCTCACTCAATTATGGACAGAAAATTTTCAGACATGAGCACAACTCCATTAGCCTCAGGGAAAAAAATTATCTCCAGAGTCTTGAGCTTCATGTTGGGGTGGGGAGACATAGAGTGGAAGGAGGGACTGACACATGGCAAGGAAAATAAAAACAGAAGTCAGTTATAGGTCTTTTCAAGATATAAATAATATCACAACCCAAGAATACACTTTAACTCTGTTCTTAATTTCTGTATGCTCTAGGTTAAAGAACTGAAACTGTACAAATGTATTTGCTATCTCCCTCAGTGCAGAAGGGGCAATGAGAAAAAGAAGAATTAAAGCAATGACCCATGTATTTTAGAGCAGCCAGATACCAATGGAAAAACAGGCTACCTTCTACTATTTGCACTGGCTACATTCCTACTAACATATCCTTTTATACTGATCCCATAGGATTAGAACAAAAGGATTATAGGCACAGGTTTATGGCAGGAACCCACAGAGCTACTCTATCCTACTCTTCTGCCAATCAAAAGTTAAAGGAAATCAGGAAGATTGAATTGCAAATGGTGCGGTTTGGTTTTGTTTTTAAAATTTTCTTGTTTGAGATCTCTTTGTCTGAAGAAGTATTATGAATACTTCTAAAATGCCCATAGGTAGTGTATGGCTATTTCTTAATCACTCAGACATCAGTGATTTCTGGTATGTTTTATAACTGTATACTCACTCTACTGCTTCCCTAAACTACTGCGATGCTTGTTTTTAAAATAATTTCCAAAATAATATTTAAATTTAAATTATCATTTTTTTCCTTGAACATTTCACGAAGCCTTTTAAGAAAACAGAGGATGCTTTGCAGCCTCAGGATTCACTAAAGAGTGGATAGAAGGACTATCCATTCCTAAAAGAGAATAGAAAACCCAAGAGTGCTACACAGGGTCATGTGTCCACAAGCTCATCTAGGCATTGGTTCTGTGTGAACCTGAGCCAGGCACTGAACCTCTCTGGGCTTCCATGTTCTGACCTGGAGTTCAAGGAGACTGAAGCAGATATTCTTTAGGACTTCTTCCAGTTAAAACATTAAACAATGCTTGGTATATTTTCAGTAAACTTCATTTCATAATATCTAACAGCAAGTTCCCTAAATATAATACAACGTGCCAGGACATAAAATTATTTCAGGCATGGCAAAGGCCAAACTGTATCTGGCACATGATTTGGTGAAAAAACCAAAACAGGGACGCCTGGGTGGCTCAGTTGGTTAAGCAGCTGCCTTCGGCTCAGGTCACGATCTCAGGGTCCTGGGATCGAGTCCCACACCGGGCTCCTTGCTCGGCAGTGAGCCTGCTTCTCCCTCTGCCTCTGCCTGACACTCTGTCTGCCTGTGCTCGCTCCTGCACTCTCTCTCTGACAAATAAATAAATTAAAAACAAAAACAAAAACAACAAAACACAACCAGTACTTTACCAGTACTTTCTTCTAAGAGGATTTTAGCTCTATTTCCTTGAGGATAAGGTTATTTTACGGCAGTAAGTTTTGAAAAACAGAAGCATATTTATAATAAGCTACATTGTTCAAATAAGATAAAAGCTACAGGGGCACCTGGGTGGCTCAGTGGGTTAAGCCTCTGCCTTCAGCTCAGGTCATGATCTCAGGGTCCTGGGATCGAGCCCCGCATCGGGCTCTCTGCTCGGCAGGGAGCCGGCTTCCCCCCCTTCCCCCTCCTCTCTCTACCTGCCTCTCTGCCTACTTGTGATCTCTGTCTGTCAAATAAATAAATAAAATCTTTAAAAAAAAAAAAAAAGATAAAAGCTACAGGGGTGCCTGGGTGGCTCAATGGGTTAAAGCCTCTGCCTTCAGCTCAGGTCATGATCTCAGGGTCCTGAGATGGAGCCCCACGGGAGCCTGCTCCCCCACCACCCCTGCCTGCCTCTCTGCCTACTTGTGATCTGTCAAATAAATAAATAAAATCTTTTAAAAAAGATTAAAGCTACATAAATACAAAACATAAGGCCCAAACCAGAACATAATAATGTTTAATAATGAAATGATTTTTTGCAGCACATTTTTAATATCAATTCTTTTTCATGAAGGGGCATCCTCAATGAGCACACATTAAAGAGGTATGTTTTGAGAAAATGGTCATGTCTGAATTTGGACAAGTCTTCTCTCCCTGACCTTAGTCCCAGGATCAGTCACTATATCCAGGCGCTGACACCTCCAATCAAGGAAGAGCTTGCCAAACCAGCAGGTGATGAACAGTGGTCTGATGTCGCCTGGTTTTGAACTTGGAAATCCACTACTGCGCCCTATTGCCTTTCTGTATTTCTTTACTGATCTTATGTGTTCCCAGTGCTAAGACGAGGTAAGCAAAACCTAACCTCATAGAAAAAAGATTTCAATTGACTAGCTTTTAAGTAGAAATTCAAAATGAATCTCAAGTCACTAAATCCCAAGCAACCTTCTTGGATGAGGCCACAAATCAAGTCCCTGGAACCACGGTACTTGAGTAGTATCAAGTATGTGCTTGTGAGACACGGACACGCTTGCTTGCAACATGTAACATATCTAACATTTTATCTTAGGATGGATTTCTACCATAAATGAAGGATATCATACCTTCTCATCTTTAAAAAAAAAAAAAAAAAAAGCCCCTGGTCTTCCTAGAGTTACTATTTCCAATGTATGTACAACAGTACCCGTTCACATGCATACATACATTTCATGTAAGCCTCCAACAGATTAGCGCAGACCACAGCCTTTTTAAAAAAAAAAAATAAAAAAACAAGACCTTTTGTTTTCCACTGCCATTTACATAAATCATTCCACTAACCATGGGCTTCTGGAATTTTCCTTTGAAAGATGAGGTCTTCTTCCATGGACCATCCCCAGCAGAAGCTGAATACAGTTCAAGAGATGCCAAAGTACTATGGCCCTCCTATTCAGCACATCAAAGGGAATGTATGAGCTCCAGCACCCGTAAATTGGCCTCCAGTCCTCTTCACCCACTCAAAACCTCAGAGGAGGGAAACCAACCAACTAGCCAACAGCAGACAGGCTTGTAAATATGTTTGCTGGGACCCATCCTTCCTGAGCCTTTGCAAACCCACCTTGAGAGACCAGAAAGCTTTAAAGAAAATTGAGCTAAAGTATGTGATCTAGCATTTCAGCAGAACAATTTTAAACCTTCACATCTGCTAACACAATGCCCTTTATTAATGGCATTTGTTTTTAGAAACCAAGTAAGAAGTAAAAATTTAGTCCCGATGATGCAGTTTCACCTCTACAGAACACGTTCATCGGAACTCAACAGCAGAACTCATTTTTAAAAAACACTTTCTGACTTGACTAAATTATACAATTTCAGTCACCGTGGAATAATCTCAGCATCAAAACACAGACACACACACAGACACACACACACACACCCCAAACTCCCCATCCCTCAAAATCCTCCTGCAACAGCTTCTGTGCGCCCGGAGTTGAGCTTGCTTGCTGTATGGTTGCTAGTGTCTAACAGTAAACAGCCCTGCTGCATTTATTGGCAATTACTGCTGAAGGTCACACATCAGCAGTGAGCCTAAATTCCAGGAAAAAAAGCAGCTCTTATGTAACTGCCGCCTGAATGTTGGCAGGTGCCCAAACCCAGCAGTTCACAGCAATGCAAAAAAGTAGGACACCTCCAGCCTGGGTTCGATGTCATGAGCACGCCCCCTGAAGGTGAAACTGAATAATTCTTGTGTTTCTCTTTTCTCCCCCTCTTGAATTTTACAGAGTTCTCCTTCAGTGGCATCCTTGGCTTGCAGAAGAAGCTCAAGGTGGGATAAGCTGAGGGCTCACTTGAAGCAGGAGGCAGCCACCCTTAAACCAGTGGGAATGCCACTCTAGCTTTTCTGTTGCAATGCAGGAAGGCCAGGTTGCTAGCTGACACCAGTGGCGCTGGAGATTTCGTGGTTCCAAGTGACAGTGATGAAATGGGGTTCACATCTCAAATACGAAGAAATGCTGCTTGCCCCACTGAGCTACAGCACACACTTTCCCAACACACCATGCTCCCTGCCACAGACACATACGTGAAAATGAGGCGGATTACTGTTCTGTTACTGACTGCACCTCAGGTTTGAATACTGGATTGAAATCATCTGGCTCACACAGCACTTTTCAGTTCAGAAAGGTGATTCACAGCTCTTTACAGTTTAGAAAGCTGCTGGTGCTGCCCACCTATTCTTACCTGACCTCCTAAGCTCTTAAGCGACCTCCCTACTCAAGTAGAAGTTCCCAAATTATGGGTTCTCATAACCCCAGGTACTTCTCCATTCTGGCAATTCTCATGGTTGACAGCTGTCACCAAATAGTAATTTGTACTACTAGCCATCTCCCCCATACAACTGTGGACTTCAGAAGAGCAGACACTGCCTATTCGGGGGCATCACCATAGTCCTACCCCCTCACACCATGCCTGGAACATAACAGGATTTCAAATTTTAGTCATATAACTGAGTATCTTTAGTATCAATTGGTATCCATTTAAAGCCAAGAATGGGTAGGCAATGGGAACTTTTGGGGGGTGATGGAAACATATCCTATCTTGATTTGTGTGTATACATATGTAACAATTCATCAAGCTATAAATGTTAAGAGTGAGCTGAAGGGACACCAACCCAAGTATGGTAGTTTCCTTATCCCCTCCACTCAATCTGTACCCCATCAACCAACACCCCAAGTAAAAGACAAAATTAAGGGGATAGGATGGATATTGTGCCTCTTCATTTGCCAAAAGAAGGAAAGAAAGAAAGAAGGAAGGGAGAAAGAAGAAAAAGAAAGAAACCAAACCTCCTCTTCCTGGTTTCAAATGAAATTTTGTTCTAAAAGACAGCTGGAGGGCTCCATACCATGCCCTTTCCTTATAGGGACTCCATAACTCTGTCCTCCTTTCACCCTGATTTCTCAGGACGCTGACAGAGACACAGAGGTGGTCTGCTTTTTCACAAGTCATTCACAGCACATCTCCTTCCTTGAGATGCCTGAAGGGTCTCTACCACCAAAAGGCAGCGGCCCTCTCCCAACCAGGGATTCACAGGATCACCATATACACCCTACACTATTTCAGGGGTGATTCCCCACCATGTTTAGAATTCAACATTGGTTTGCAAGTTAGGTGTGAGGCCTTGCCTGTATCATGGGCCAGCATGAACTCTCATTAAGCTTCTGCTGAACCCCAGCTGTGGGCTGCAGGTTTCCACCAGCACACACTGACAAAAGGCTTGGTAGAGGAGAAACCACAGGAGCTGCAGCAGTTTCCAGAACAGCCATTGACGAAAAAGGCCAATCAGCCATCTCTGCTTAGGGGACCAGATCCGAGAGCCTGAGGGACTGGGGACGGAGTGCTGGTGTCCCAGGGCCCTGACAGTTGCCAGGGGTAACAACGAAGAGGGATCTGCAGTTGCTTCCTCAGGGAATTTTCAAAGAATCCAAGTGGCTGCCAGAACATTCTTCTTTTATAAACAGACAGTATTCTATTTCCTAGAGTATAATTATAAACACACCTGCTCCAACTGTGGAATCTTTCCATAAGCAAGCAATAAACTCCCAGCCAGGAGACCCAAGTTCTATCTTGAGCAAGCAAACACATCAACTGATTACTATGGTGCAAAACAGTATATTAATAACACTGCAGACTCCGATTAGGGAAGGTGTTCCTTTCCTGACTTCATTTGTACTTAAGCAAACAGAAACACAACTTCAGTATTTCAGAGGAAAAGTTCAAATCAGGGAGGCATATACAACTCCAGGTAGAAATAAGAGGAATGGGAGATGCCAACATGCAAATTCAGCATGAGGTATTTTTCTGGCACAAAAATAACCAGGAAGAGAAAGAACGAGCCAGGAAATGCCAAAAATCACTGTAGTTAGAGCCATTCATTAAGCCTTTACCGTACAGCCTTTTCTCACCTTCTCTGCATCCCAGAGGACATGGCCTCTTCCCCGTCCAAGCCTGATTACTCTAAGGAAAAGTCCATTCTTCCAGAGTTTACTGTGGTAGAAGAGCAAGCACACCAGGACAGGAGCTGAGCCGGCAGTGTGCTAGCTTTAATTTAGCCACTATCCGGCTGTGCAAGCTAAGTCCAGTCACATAACCACTCTGAGCTCCATTCCTGAGGGAACTGAACCAAATTCAGAACTACTTGCTTTCAGTTTTCAGTCTGTGATTCAAACTCACCTTAAATAAATCTGAACTATCTCTTAATAGTTCTGAAAGGATGGTGGTGGGTATTAGAATAGACAAACATTAGTTCTGGCAGCTCTATCCCACCCAAAGTAAGGTATGAATTAGTCTATCAAAGGAAGTAACAGATGTCTAAAGAGGTAGAGCAGGAAAGGGATTTTTAAAAGTCCAATAAAAAATGTTTTCCCCGGGGTGCTCAATTTCCCTCATTTGTATACTTTAATTGTATAACATGCATTGCAACCTAAACATACGGCAAGGAATGATGAAAAATATTCACTAAACAATAAATATTTCAGAGGCCCCCAGATCCCAAATAAAATGACTTCATTCATTGGTCCCCAGGGTAACTGTGGTTAGTAAAACTAATTTGATACATAAGCAGAGAATCCACAAGACAACGTTTCAATTTCCTGACCTCTAGGTAGTTTTCCTGGATGAAAAGCCACAGATCCAGTATATTCTTAATCCCATTGTAAGCCTGCGGCTAGACAGTCTCAACGAGCACTTTGGAATTCACAGTGCACTTAGACAAAATTTTATATGATCCCTCATACTCAATACCTTCCAACATGTGGACCAAGAGAACAGTGCTTTGTTTTTTTACCACTTTCAAACTATATAAATGTGGTTATTTCTTTTTGTATTGATGCTTTGCATCCAGAAAGAAAAGCTCTTTTTAAGTATGAACACTGAGTTGCAGAGATAGGTTAATGACAAGCATCAACCACAAATTTAGTTGAGATTCCAAACAGTGAATGATTGAAATCTTATCACAGTTTAGAAAATCTTTATCTAGATTCTGATGGGATCTCCAAGGACAAATGGCAAACAAACTCAGGGGAAATGCTCAGACAGACACAAAGGACTCAACTCAGGCCCAGAAGGCACACTACACAAAGTCAGATACTAGATGCTGCAGAGACTGGGGGACAGACCACAGTGTTCACTGGAAGGGTGTCATGGAAACATCACCATGGGACATTTAAAAAAAAATGAAATTAGGACCTCAGCATTATCCAATTCATCAATGGAAATGAGCTGGAAAAGAAAAAAAGAGGGGAGAAAAAGAAGGAAATGTTAGGAAGTATCAGCAAGTGAAGTGTTAGAAACTTTGTCTTAGCGCTGAGTCTCCCACGTTGGAGTGTTGTTAGATGGGGACATCTGAAGAGGTGCAGGGATCTGGGGCACTGACCACCACCGCTCAGTGACATCTGCTCTGCAGTGCACCACTCAGGATGGGGCAGGATGCTGCCACACTCTGTTCACTTGGCAGGTAGCAAACCTTCCAGGTAATTTACCCAAGGGGGCTGAGAGGTGCACATTCCCACCCTCTTGCAGATATGAAAACTTGAACTGAGCTTCGAGCAAGGGCCAGTTACTCAATCAAGAACCATGTTCTTTTGGAAGAGGGTGGGCAAGAGGAGAGCCAAAGATTATATAGTTGGATCAACACAGCTTAGGAAAAAATACTTTCTTTCGATTCCCTTTACCATTCCATAGGGCCCTGGGGGTCTCAGAACCAGGTTCCATTTCAGGAAATAGTATGACAACACATCCTAAGAGCAGAAGCTCCAAATCCTAGAACTACTGATGACTTAAAAAAAAAAAAAAAACACATTTTCCCCCAAAGATGATTAGAGCCAATTCAAGTGATATTAGTAACAAGTAAATGATTAGCATCAAGTTCAAGAAAAAGAAAAAAAAAACAAAAAACTAGAGCATTATTCAAAATTGTGCTTCTTTAAAAGGCGAGAGATAATCCTCAAGTTGTTTTTATTATGCTTTGTTAATAGTACATTTGCAAATTTAAGTTCCTTATTAGAAATCCTGGTAGCTGGAAATGCTAACAGTTCACTGGTAATTAACAGGTACTGTCAATTTGTATGAAATGAAAACCCTGACATTACTTGAGGTCAAAAATTCTCTAGTAGTAAAACAGCCACTACTACTCAGAAGACAAAATAGATTTTAAATAACTGAGATAACCTTTTATATTAATTCTTGGCTTCTGAATTTCTTTCTGAAGCTCTCTAATAAAAAAACCTAAAGTAGACGACAGAGAAGCCAATATACAACATATAATATAACTATGCTCTCTTTTCAAGCTGGGTCTAAGGGCGTTTAGATGTTCTTTGAGTTATAGAGAGATCCAGATTAAATTTTGGAGATATTTAGCTATGGGAAGTTATTTGTTTTTGTTTTTTAATAAAGACATGGTTTAATTCGTGGATTAAAAGCAGGCATGTGATATTGAGCACTGGGTATTATGTTCAACTAATGAATCATTGAACATTATATCAAAAGCTAATGATGTACTAGGCTAATTGAATTTAAATTTTAAAAAAAGCAGAGTTTAGTAGACACTGCTAGAATAGTTGTAAAGTCCTATTATCATTTTAAGCTTTATTTATCTTGAATACACAGGATAGCAAGACATTGTAAGCATCATACAAAAACATATTTCATTGTTATTTTGGTGACCATTTTTAATATTCATATTTACCATTCTAAGAGACAAGTATTCGTTGCTGCTCCTTTGCATTTTAGAGACATAATAAAGATGATTTTTAAAAATTCCTTAATGAGCATGATTAAATTTTTGTGATAATCTTCTTCTAGCAGCCTCAAGCTTGGCTTCCTGTATGATTGTTCTTAGACAGGCACCTATCAGGGAGCTGACTGAGACCAGAGGACTGACCATTGGCTACTCACCGATTTGAGGCTTTCTTTTGGGACCTGACCAGAACCACGGGTTGTGGAGGATTCTGGGATAACCGTAATTTGTAAAGCCAGTTGGCATCAAGTGGAGACTGTTTTCAATTAGGTGAGAGACATCACAACTCAGCTGATGTTTAATTTTTGCCACCCGCGGTGCTGTCAGAGCCACTAGTCCATGTCATTTACATAATGATGGAACATGATCAAAACTCAAATGTTACACTTGTGGGTGGACTTCCAAACATTCAGATGTTGTCAATCACCAATGATATAGTGGAGAAGACCCTGAAGTCAGAGTGTTCTGGTTTGAATTCCTGGCTCTTCCATTCCTGTGTGGCCCCAGGCAAGTTTCTGAACCTCTCTGAGCCTAAGTTTTCTCCCCATGTGTAAAACAATAACAATACTGCTATCTCTGAGGCTGACCTGATGTAAAATAATACATATGTTTAGTACAGCGGCTGGCATATAATAAGTCAAAGAATGTGACTTATTTAAGACATACTTTAGGACACTAATGGGTACATAAGGCATTTAAAAAATGTAAGTGAGTGTTATAGTGATTCTGTTACATTTTAGCTTGTCTAGTAATATGGGTGGCAGTACTGAATAGCTTTTTTTTTTAGGCAAATAGATCCATACAAGCACACTAACGTCTCAACATTTTTTTTAACAGGATAATAAAGAACTATCTCAACTTTCATTTTCATCTGTAACCTTGACCATCCTAAATATTGAATGAAAACAGAGACAAATAAAGGTATCTATGACTCTTTAAGGATTATGGCTTAGAAGATAAGAAAACTTGGCCCAAAGATAGGGTGGACACCACCTGAGGGGTAGGACAAAGGGCAGTGCACTGCGATTTGGGACCGTGGCTTTCAGTCTTGATCTTGTCATGCATTTGCCACGTGACCTTGGCAAGTCACTTCAGCTCTCCGCCATGGCCTCCTAGTGTGCAGAGGGAGAGTGGGACAAAGTGATGCCAAACCAGACTATGGCCATGAAGACTCAGGACAGGGCAGTCCAGAACAATTCTGGACATCCCAGGAGGGTGTTAGTCATGGGACAAATTCCACTGAAGAGACAACTAATAGGAAAATTGGGCCAGGAAGACGGAAATGACCTCACACTTGCCCTTGTGCCCTGAGCAACCAGTCCAAAGAACACCTCATTTATTTTATCAACCAAAGCCAACTGGTTTGCCTGAGAAAGGTTAGTTTCTTGGCTCTGGGTTCCTTCCACCCTTAAAGGAGCTGGCCTGCCTCATACATCATGCATCTGTAGTGAAATAGGACAGCCAGCCAATCATCAAAATCATTTTCAAAAAGCCTTAATAAAACAGGACAAATTTAATACCCACTACCAGATCAGAAGAAACAGATAGTTTAGCACAACCTCCCTCTCCTGCTCCAACTCTTTTACATTCAATTAATGTGAATGGTTAAGTAGCCTTTTCCCACAAAGCATAGGACCAGAAGCATTCTAAGTATGTGCCATAGGTATTGAAGCTATTGACTAACATGGGTTTCTGGAATGTCTTCCTTGGTTGCATGATCTTTTCCTACATTTGCCTATGGTATTTTCACTTTCGTGAAGGGGGTTGACAGCCCCAGCCAGACTGGAAAGACATGCCATCCTTCCTTTTTTTTTTTTTTTTGCCATCTTTCCTTTAAGCCTGGCTCTGCTTCAGTGTGGCTACTTCCTTCTCCAGCTGAAGAAAAAAATGTGAGCCAGGGTCTGAGAACCTCTTCTAAACTGTGACAATTTACTCCTTCATAGTGACCTCTACCTCCTGCCCTCTTAAAGCTGTAGGCTCTCTTGTTTCTCGTGAGCTTTAATAACAGACAATTTTACAACATCTCAGATGCAGTATCTCCCATGGTCTGTGATGATATTCTCCCAGTTAGCAAACAGGCAGGGAAAGCTGGTGGGGAGAAGCATATCTTCCATGTGGCCCAAAGACCCTCATGTACTTGGATGCCAAGCAACAGACCCAACTCCCAGCTTTTTTCTACTTCCCATGATACTAAAAACAGAAACAAACAAAAAAAAAACTTGAGAGAAATGGAAGTATAATCACAACTTGTAACATTCGTGGGAGTAGAGACACCATGTTTACTATAAAAATCTCAGTCACAGAAATGAACAGATATTCTAAAGAAGAGAAAACTGGTCTCCACCTTTTAAAATCAAGTTTTATGCCCCCAAACCTACAAATACATTCATAGCTGGTTATGGCCCTTTTTGGTGGATTTTATCTTATTACGAACAGTGAATTTCTATAACTGGAATTATATGTTAAAAACATTTCTTAAAGGTCACTTTAAGAAAAATAGATATCTTGGGGCGCCTGGTGGCTCAGTGGGTTAAAGCCTCTGCCTTCGGCTCAGGTCATGATCCCAGCGTCCTGGGATTGAGCCCCACATTGGGCTCTCTGCTCGGCAAGGAGCCTGTTCCTCCTCTCTCTCTGCCTGCCTCTCTGCCTACTTGTGATCTTTGTCTGTCAAATAAATTAAATCTTTAAAAAAAAAAAAAAGAAAAAAGAAAAACAGAGATTTTGTGAAATCAACGCTGCTTGTTTGTCTGGTACTCTCTGCTACTAGCCTTTGCCTATTCTTCTTTGTGTTTCAGCGCAAGATCTACACAGGTATCTTTACAGGTGCTTGTATGAACAGGACATATCATCATTTCTCATTTATACAAGGGCTCTTCACTTCTATCATTTATATTTATAAACTCTTTACTTGTAGGTTACCGCCTCAAAGTTCCTACTGGGTTATAGATATTTATTCCCTAATTAGTCCACATTCATTCACCTTTTAATTTATGTATTTTTAAAATTCCCAGTGACATTTCAAAGCCGTGTGATTTGGAGACAGTGAAGGAAGGTATACTACAAAAGGGCTTGTGTACTTTTGCTGTTTTACTTTTCTTATCCAAAGATTTTCACATGTGAAATTATTCTAATATTTGCATAAGATATTGCTTAGGTCAGAAATCAAGATCCCTACAGATTCCTACACTTGAAATGACCTGGCTGTCGCCACCCACTTTGACAAAAAGACTGTGATTTAATTATCAAGGCTTCTTCACAGAGATGAATCAATGAGTTACTGGGTATTTTGACAAACCAATGATATCAGTGCATTTACCTACTCAGAAAATGCTACTAAAGTGGCTAGGAGACCATTAGTGAACACATTACCTTCAAATGAAAACTGGTGGGATTTTAAATTCAGGCCCCCCAATTTTTTAAGGTGGGGAAGGGGCAGAAAGAAGGGGCAATGTGATTGTTTTTATCCCACTTGGACCAAAATCGAAAGCGTGAGGAATGGTCTCTGCACATCCTTGCTCACTGCCTATGCCAGGAAATTAGCATGTCCCAGGGACTGCCCGTTCCCCAGTCTGAGCTAGAAAGGGTAATATGTTTGCTTGCCCTAATTCCAGTTAGAACTAGAGGGAATTTTTCAGTACACTGGAAGCACTATGCAACATCTCACCAGAAAGAAGCAAGTAGACCCACAGGTATGCATAGCTGGAACCCACCAGTCAGGAATGTGTGCACAAGAGGCATTTGATACACAAGAGGCATTTGCACTCATGCCGGGACTTTAGACGAAATCCCTTATTACTATTTCTCTAATATTAGGTTACATGGCAAGCAGCCTATAAGATGTCTAAGTATATGTGATTTTTAGAAGAGAAGGCATATGATTTAGCTACCTTTCATGACAGGATAATTAGTTTTTAAAAGTAAGAAGTCCCCTTAGTCAATACGCCTGAAATACAGCAGATTTCTAACCCATGATCCCATTTCAATTTAATAACAAGACCTTGTCTTGACAAGAGCATAAGATGCAGTACCTTTTCTCCATAGCCTCTATCTTTGGTCATCATTTCTCGGAGGGTCTGTAGGACCTTAATGCAGAGTTTTTCCTCATTCTCCTCTAGCAACTGTTTAGTATGCTTTATTAACCTGAATGGAGGGGAAACCATGCATTAGTCCCCTGAAACGATCTCTGAACTAAACAAACAATCACTTCACAAGCAACTTATTTTAAGTCGTCAGTTAATAAACAAATATTTATCAAAGGCTCACAGGTTAAACATGCTTCAGGGTATTCACTGTAGTGAGAACAGCCAGTTAGTGTCTTTAAAGTGTCTCAACAGTGACACCCGCTGGTCAGTAACAGCAAAAGGGCACAATGGGCAGGAGTCTACCACATAGGAGGGGGAGACGATAGGGGGAAGAGAAATAGAACAGAGGTCCACTCAAACCTGTTAGTTTATATGTGGCTTTTTACCCACCAAGGGGTGCTGGTAACATGGTTAAAATATGCCACTGGTATTTAAAAAAACAAAACAAAACCTCATGAGGATGATCATTAAGGTGAACAAACACTGTTCATTTACCCATAGTCTTGTTCTTTGAGGGACCCAAGGTCCTTGGAGGGGCTCTGAGGCAGAGCCCAATCCCAAGTTAACCAAGCCACCTTAGGATAAAAATCAAATGGAGATTTCCACGGATGGAACCGGTTGTTTCTTACAGATAATGCCGCAAGGCATAAACTAAGAAATTACAAAGATGTTAGGAAAAGACTGTGGGATCCTGGTAGGTCTGAGCTTTTTGATGGCAGAAGAGTCACAACCCTTCCAGCCTGCGGTGGACACTCTGCCGGTGCTTGTGGGATGGAAGATGATCGGAGAAATTCTCACGCGAAACAAGTGTCAGGAAGTACGACTGAACCCACAGACTTTAGAAGGGTCAGAACGGGACTCTAACTCATGACCTTGTACTCATCAAAGTAAAAAACCAGGCCAGCATTTGTTTCTTAATGAACAGTTACTTTGTCTTACTTGCAAATGAAGCCACCACTTTCGCACTTTCTCCTGGCATCTGTGTTCTCTGGGAAAAGCAGCTCAGGTCTGTGGAGCACATCCACGAGCACAGATAACTCTGCCTGGACCAGGGGCCTTAGACGGTCCTCCAGGGCCGAGACGATGTCCTGGAACGTAAGTACAGCTTTGGTGAGCAGCTCAGGCCGAGGCTGACTACAGGAGACTGAGAACATTCATTTCTGACCTCAAAAATGACCACAACTTAGGCTAGGTTAGAGCGCCGTTAGTACTGTCTGATATTTATCGCAAATTATTAAACATTGCCCCAGGGGTATCTGAAACCATAGCCCCGGATGTGGAGAAAGAGGTAAAAACAACCTCCCCAGCCCTTCTACTGTGATGATCCTTATGCCACTCAAAGGGTCATTCCACATATTTTAAAATACGATGCAAAAAGTACATTCGACAACATGAAAAAACGACTACAATATGAATGCAAAAAAATGGTTAAACAATAGCATGGACTATATGATCCGATTTTTTAGAAACAACATCAGTACCTAAGGATATATACCAAATATCAGCAAAACATCACTACTGGTTTTCTCTGGGTCGTGGGATTGCAGGTGATTCTAATTTTCTTCCATAAATGGGTACTTGGGAGTACAGTCAAATTATTTCCAATTAGCATGAATTATTCATATAATAAAAAGTCATACCAAAATGAGCACACAAATGAATGAACATGCTGTATCAACATGCTAAATACATGTACCCTGATAGCATGATGGTCTTCAAATGCAAAACACATAGCTGTAGGAGAGGAAAACAGAGAGAAGTTGAAAGAGCAGCAAAACCAACACAACAAACACCATATAAAGGCAAATGGCAGAAAACAGATGAGAAATTATCTTCAAAAGATGCTAAAGTCTGCTGGATGGCTTGGTGACTAGGAACCTAACTAGAAGCCTTGCTGACTAAGATGGGAGCAGAACACAGCATGGTAGATAATAGAGGAAGGCCTAGTTAACCAAGGAGATTTGCAAGGGAATGGTCACTTAAATGACCTTTAAGTCATTCAACTTAACTGGAGACCCAAATTTCATAGAGAATGGTCAATAAAGAATTGATTTAACTGTTACCCCAAAACTAAAACTAAAACTAAAGCATGTGAATATTATTTATTTTATACTTAATGAAATTTGCAATCACTCAGTAATATTTAGGATGCATAAAGAATGCATGCATGGATCAAACTATTTTTGGGGGAGGGGCAATTTTTCCAGCAAGAGTAAACTACAGCATCCCTTAATTTATATTTTCATATTGACAGTCACAGCACAGTCAAAAAGAGGGTCATTTAAAAAAAAATTCTCTGTTTCTTCTTTGAAAGCACCCAAAGTTCTCTTCTTCAGTAGTTATCAGTCCTAACTCTGACAAACCTTTGTCTATAGCATTTGCAGGGGGTTGAAGCAGTTCTTCAAAATCATATTCATAAAATCCTGCATCTTTTGCAAGGTTTGAACTTTACACTGCAATTGATTTGCATTGTACTGTCAAATGTTTAGCATTCAGCAATCGAAGAGAGACCAACAGACAAGGATGGTGAAGCAATGGGTAGGGAAAGATGCTGGCGTTAAGTGAGGGGATGTCTCAATGGGGATTAATTATATAAGCAGGCAGTCTGCAAGTGAATGTTCTTATATTATGCTAACTTCTGCTGTCCTAGGCAATCTTATAACTACAGGGACTCAGACAATAAATCACGGCATAATGAGGATCCTTTCAGCCACTACTCAAGTCTTCATAACAAACATTAGTTAGGCTGACATATTTTATTCCTCAAGAATATGCATAATAAATCTGAGAAGAGCACAAGAAATTGGTGTGTTTGGCTGCAGATAAATTTAGTCTGAACAGTAAAAAATACTGTGCATTCAAACAATTATGAGTCTACAATATCCCTTCACTTTAAAAATATAGTAGAGTCAGGAAGCACTCTATTTAAACTAAATTACCTTTAAGACTGGGTCTGTCACAGCAAGGATGAAATTCTTTCCTTGACCTAAGAACTCCTTCCTACCTCCCCAGCTCCGTGGGCTTCCAGCCACACTAGCCTTCCTTTGGTCTTCAAATGCATCACATTCTGTCCCATAGAAAGTTCTTTTCACATGCGTTTCCCTCCCTTCTACTCCTTTCTTTAGGTAAGCCCTATATTCCTCTGATCCTGGTCCAAACATCACTGTTCAGCAAAGCCTTGGATCACCCTCCCAGCTCTGGACAAGATGAGGTTCCTCAGCAGCTCTCCATAGCACTACTCATTTGTGGTTTTGTTCACCATTGCATTCCTAGTGCCCACCATGAGAAGAGCTGATAAATGCCTCTGCAGGCAGGTTATATAACCTCTCAGAGATTCATTATTACAGTCCTAACAGCAATGACAGTAACAGTAATCATAATAGCAGCTGTCATTTATCAAGTGCTCACTACATGCCAGGCTCTAATCTATCTCGTTTACACAGACTATATTTTCCAAAATGACCACTGCAATATATCCTCTCTTATACGCCCTTCTTACACTGCATCACTAACATTCATTCTTCCCATCATATGGGGGTCTATGTCCCCTTCCCTTGAACCTCAGTGGACACTTGTGAGTGCCTTGACCAAGAGAATTTGACAAAAGGATTGCTATGTATGCCCTAAAGTCATTACAGCTTTCATTGTTTCTCTCTCTGAGATGCTGATCTTGGACCCAGCCACCATGTTGCAAGCAAGCACCGACCACATGGGGAAACTGCATGGAGATGCTTCAGCTCACAACTCCAGCTGGGGGTGTCCCAACATCAACGGCCAAACATGTGCGAGATTCCAAGATGAGTCCGACTGCAGCTGCCATCTCACTGCAACTACATTCAAGACCCTGAGCAAGAAACACCTTAGCGAGCCCAGCCAACCTCTAGAACAGCAGAAAAGAAGGAAATAATGGCTGTTGTGATTTGTTAAGCAGGCAAATTTGTTCCGATACCAGGAACAGGTTACCAGCCTTGTAATCCTCACATCCACCCCTTGAAGTAGGTGTTACTATTATCCTACTTCACAGATGAGAAAACCAAAGCACAGAGCAATAAAGTAACCTTTCCAAGGACACAGCATTTCTAAGCAATGGCATCAGGATTTGACCGCAGGTGCTGGCCTAAGATCATGCCCTTAACCATGGCAGCAGGCCCATCTGAAGTGTCTGAGAATCTCCGACTGTGGCCCATGTACTTCCTGTAAGAGAATCCCTTAAAGAGCTTGCTAAAGGAAGATGTTCATGTTAAGATGTATGTTTAAGTGTTTCACATACACCTAATACTCACTACTCTTCCCTTAATAAAGGGACAGATCTCTTCCTAGGTGCTAAGAAAAAAAAAGCATAATCCAGGTAGAATTTTTATTTTCAGTTGGCTTGCTCTGATAGAAAACTCTTTTCTTGGCATTATTACACTAGTTTACCTGCTAAATCAAGAGGCTAAATATCCCAGGGTGATTTAAAAAAACAAACAAACAAACATGGAGCCCTCATGCCCTTATTCTAAGTACCCCTTTGTAATACTTAAATATTCCTTCCTGGTAAGAGCAGAGGCCCCATTCTACATAAATAAATCTGTAAATCTATAACCTTTACAGGCCATGACTTTGTGAGGAGCTTTCCTCTTCCCAAGTAGCTTTGCATTCTTTTTTTTTTTTTTTTTTTTTCCCAAGAGAAAAGGGGTTTTATTATCTCTGTTGGTAAAGGAAGAGATGTAATCCTGGAAAAAAAAAATAACATTAAATGGAAACCATTATACAAATTTGCAGTGGGCTTAGGTTGATGAAATTGCAAAGGAATGCAGAGAAGATAAGGGAGTCATGAAAACACAGCACTGGAGATTTTCTAAAAGGGTAAGAAAAGACCAGAATCCACTGAAGGCAGTTAGAAGCTGGCTCCATTGAAGTTCAGGTCTATGTAACTTGAGAGATAGGATGAGGCTGACAAGGCCCTAAAGCAACAACCAGAGATCTGTGGTCTAGGCTGCTTGTGTGTCTGGGTGAGGGACCGTAGCTTTGCATTCTTGGTCCTATGTCTATTACGGGGCTTGACTATCCACTCACATGCCAACATCTCTCTATGGCCCATCTTGGTTTTTCTCTGGCTCATGGAAGCACTGCTATGTGGGAACCACCTTAGGCCCGATTCAGGTTCAGTCCTCTCTGGGTCAGGCATTACCTGCAATCTTTCAATGATATTCCGGTAGTCTCTAGAAGCCGCCAGAACAGAGTCTCTGCGAGCCGCATTGCGGGCAGTCAGCCGCCAGTTCATGGCAGTTTTCTGTACGATGTTGTGGGACTTCAGAAAGAGGTTGTTGACTTGGCTGTCCAGGTCCACAGGAATAGCGATGGCCCGGCTCTTAGCTACAGAGAAGAAAGATGACTCGTGAGACTCTAACTTGCAGAGGAGATGCCCCAAAGACAGACTTAACTCCCCCATCACCCTTCAGGCAGATTTTTCTGAGCCATAATATGTCACTTGCGTGGCAATGAGTGCGAACGCTGAGGAGCTCAAATGAATTTGACCATCCTTAGGTCAGCAATTTTCAATGTCAATTCTCGGGGGCAGTAGCTCTGAGGATTAACATGTTCTGAGGTCAAACTCTGGGCAAGTCAAAGTTAAACTTCAATGGGTTTCCTCAATGACTGGCATCCTAAGGTCTCCCTTGTGTTCATATATTTAAAGAATTATCAAGAGAGGGAACTCATTTGGCTATTTTTCCAAAAATTCTCAATCAGTGGTATTCTACACAACAATCTACAAAATGCCAATTTAAGCCAAACATAATACAAACGATGATATTTACAGTAACATAAGCTATTCTTTCCATTTAGGCTCATGTCCTCCCCTCTTGAACTCCAGTCTAATCATGAGGAAAGGAACAATCAAACCCACAGGGGGGATATCCTACAGGACACCTGACCAGCACTCTTCAAGACTGTTAATGTCATAAAAAACGAGGAAAGTCTGAGGTACTTTTGCAGCCCAGAGGGGACCAGAGAGGCATCACAACTAAAAGCAACATGGGACCCTAGACTGAATCCTGGAACAGGTGAAGGACATTGATGGAAAAAGTGGTGCCAAGTCTGGAGTTTATTTCATAGCAATGGGCCAATATCAGTTTTGTAGTTTTGATAAAAATATTCTGGTGTTGCAAGATGTTGACAGCAGGGGAAACTGGGTGAGGGGCATATGGGAACTCTGTGTGTTCCCCTGGCAACCTTCCTATATGTCTAAAATTCATCCAAAATAAAAAGCATAATTAAAGAAGGGAAATAACTAAAACTAACAATCCTTTTTTTCCATATGGAAAATCCAACAACCTCCAAAAAGCAAGACAACAACCGCCTATCTTAATGGTTCATAAGACCAGAAGCAAAGAAGAGGCACCATATTACCTATATTTAACTGTAAAAACAAATCTAGCACCCTGGAAGAAGCAATCTGAGAAGCAATTGTTTAAATCCAATTAAAAACAAAAACAAAAACAAAACACAGTGTGGGGAAGGAACCATCAGCCAGCCAACAAATTTTAACAGTTTAATAAAGCAAGTGAGAAATTTGGGGGAAAAGATAATAATAATACAAAAATAAAAAACAGGATGCACAGCATATACTC
>ML107094.1:0-33188 GCA_003697995.1 Taxidea taxus jeffersonii | reverse complement strand
GCTAGAAATAATGTACACCAGATACCCCCTTCTGGAGATAAACCATGAAAACCAGTGAACTTTGGCGTGATTTTAGTCAGGAGGAGGCATTCCCTAAGAGGCACATGTCTGAATTCCTGGGGGGCTGTGCTGTTTTCATGCCCTGCCACCTAAAAGATATCCCCTCCCTCTGTCTTTTCTCATCAGTTTCAAGCCAATTAAAACATTTCATCTCCATACTGAGCACTGGGCTGGTCAGCTGGGCAACCTGCCCAAATTTTACTCAACAACTTCATGACGCATGACCCTCCCAGGACAGAGTAGTGAGTTCTGGGGATACTGTCTCAGAGCCTTGGCTCTGGGGTGTCACGTCATGACCCTATAATGTACACACTTTCAAAAGTCTCATCTCTTACTGTGAAATAGAGCTGCATAGATAATAAAAAGACACCAACACCTATCACATGAGCCAAGGAAATCAGGATGGGAAGACTGAAATCAGGGAAGACACCCTAATAGACAGCATTGATATTTGCTGGGTAGCTTCTCAACAGTGCCAAGAACCTCACCTGCTTCTGCTGCTGCTTTCAGGGGATTCAAATAACTACTACAGGGAGAGAACTCTTCTTAAATTTAGGCAGGCAGAGGAACCCCTTGCTTAACATTTATGAAGGGGAACAGGGCCAAGAAATAGAGTCTGATTAAGTCAGGGTGAAGGGAGCAGTAATTTTTAAGACTTTCTTTCAAAGCTGCCAGAGAGGTGACAAGTAAGGGGTGGGGAGGAGGGAACAGAGCACCATTTATCATCAAGTCAAAAGGGATCACTGTACCACTTCTGAGAAAGGATGTTCCTTGGGCTTGGACGTGTACTTCATAGGAAGAAAGTTTCCATACGGTCAAATACACTTACTGGAGTAAACAAATTCATTTCTTGCATGAGAGACTTCCCAGAGCCTTGCATTAGCTTGTGTGCCCTGGGACTTGCCAAGAGTTGCCTCACACTGAACCATGCACTCTTATTTTTTCAAAGGCTAGCTTTCTTTGGGACTTACTGGCCTTTAACTTTGGGAGAAGCTGGCTTGGTAGATGAAAGCAAGGGTTAGCAATCAAGAAGACTTTCATTCCAGTTCTGCCTCTGCAACATCCTGCATGCAGAACTTCAGAAGAGCTAGAACAAGTGCTCGAGAAATGGCAGTCTTTAGTACTGGCAGGCAGTTCATTTTCACCATGTTCAATCCAAACTGCACGATATCTTACCTACATCAGAGAGCACCCGAATACAGCTCTCCACGGAGGCTTTTTGGCTTGGCATTAACCAGTTGCAGTGGTAAACCCTGAACACACCTTGCAGCAGTTGCACAAAGACTGGCTGGCGAGTCTGCAAGGAAGAGAGGCCGAGAGACGGACGGTATGACTTTTCTGCAGATCACTGATATGCCGATCAGAAACAGACATTGCATTGAATGGTGGGTTAACAGTAATGGACCCTTTGCAAGAGTGAGAAGGAGTGACCGGTTATCAGCAGGATTCTAGAAGTTGCCTAGCCCAAGGAGGAAAAAATCAGAAGTATTTTAAGGGCATCTATATACTTGATGCCAACGGAGTCTGCCCAGAAGAACAAACCACAGAATCAATGTGAAAACTGGTATTATTGTCCGGTTACCAACTGGCGGTATGACTTCAGGCAAATTACCTCATGTCTCTGAGATTTTTTTTTTTTGAAGATTTTATTTATTTATTTGACAGAGAGACAGTTCACAAGTAGGCATGGGGTGGGGGGGAAGCAGGCTACCCGCTGAGCAGGGAGCCTGATGCGGGGCTGGATCCCAGAACCCTGAGATCATGACCTGAGCTGAAGACAGAAGCTCAATCCACTGAGCCACCCAGGCGCCCCTCATGTCTCTGAGCTTCAACTTCATCTAATATATAAAATAAGTGGACTGAGGCAGATTAACCCAAAGTTCCTTTCAGATATTATTTCCCATAAGCAGGACTTCTACTTTTAACCAGAAAAAAACAAACTGATGAGTGCATCTCACCAAGAATGTTTACTTATTTGTAGTAGTGTCTTCAGTGATATAAAGAGAAGACAGTTCTGATGGTTACTCATTCTAAGTATTCATTTACTACGGATGAGTTAACGATATGGTAGGATCTATTCCTAGGACAGTACAAATGTGTACTCTTTTTATTAAAGTAATAGAACTCCAACATTTACTTCCTCAGTTTGACAGTGCTTTCTGAATGCATTTCAAAGTTATAATTACAGTCTCCACCCAAAGCTACCCAGGTCATGGTAGCTTTGACCTGCAAGGCAAACTTCACTGTGTACGGTGAGCTACTCCATGGGTTTTCAGTCTGAGGGAAGAGGACTTGCACAGTCCCTCCAAAACACAGTGGGAGTTAATACAGCAAAGAAAAAAAGTATTAAAAAACTCCAGAAAGTTTTCTTTCTAGATAGAAGAGAAACAATAGAAAGTGTTGGGGTAGGGAGGAAGAAACTCTATTAGAAGAAAGTACAAGAGGTCAATAAAAATTTAGAACCTCTTCTATGAACAATGTTCAGGTAACTTACACTTATTAGGTGCCACATTTGGGGCCTCAACTAACAATCCTGTGGCAAACAAACTGCCTTAATGCTATGCATACAAAACAGAAGCCCAGAAAGCTTAAAAGAAAAGTACAAGGAAGAACAGATAAGTGGTAGCAGAGCAGTGAGTCGGCGTCAGGGCTCTCTGACGCCAACAACTTGTCCTCTTTCCACCAAGTTCACCCACAAATCGGGATCTCATTGCTTTCTTCAGGAAGTACCTTCTGTGCCACAGGCCAAGGGCTAAGGGCTTTTTGCCTCTCACTGAACCCTCACCAAGACCCAGAGAAGTCAACAGTGGAATTATCATCCACCCCACCGGCTCTTATGTGCTAGAGTTGGGTTGCGAACCCAACACCCAAATTCAAAGAAAGAAGTATGCTTTGACTAAATTAATTCAATGTAACCAGTATTTATTAGGCTAGGTTCCCATTTGACCCTGGGAAAACAAAAAATGAATACATTGGCCAGAGTAGCTTCCATTGAGCAATCTGGGGCATCACCTCACTTGACCTCTTGGACTAAAGAACATGGCTGCCCAATACCTTCCACATAAAATCCTCCCTTTTCTTCGATCCTGAAGCCCTGCTTGTTCCTTGAATCCCATCCCAGTGCGGGATAGAGTGAAGACCTTCCTCTGGCCTCTTGAGTATCTCGTCTCTAATTATTTGTGCTCTGCCCATACCCTCCAGTAAACCACTTCATTTTCTGGGCCACAACTTCAAGGAGCCAATGTTTAAATTTGGATTCTACCACTCCAATCTCCTGAGTCTCACTGATTCATTTACTTATTCAATGAGTCAGCAACTACTAGGTTCCGAGCACAAAGCGAGGCACAGGGACAGAGCAGTATCACAGACAACTGTGCACCTAAGACATAACCACGTCCTTCTTACTGTAGCAGATGGTCTAGCAGGGAAAAGCAAAAGCTCCTATTCACTAAGCCTCTCCTATGCACCAGGCATTACGCTAGGTGTTTCATAAAACATTATCTCTAGTGCTCACAATAACCTGTAAGGCTGATACTACATTCCTACTTCAAATGTAAGCGAAGAGGTTCAGAAGTTCAGTGACCAAGGCAAGTCCACAGAGCCGGAAAGGGGCAGAATGAGGATTTGAAACCAGCTTTATCCTGCTCTAAAGCCTCCAAAATTCTATTCTTCCTTCCTGGATCTCAGTTCCAGCTGCTCCCTGGACATGCCACTGGCAACATAAATGCAACACAGCCAAACCCAAGTTCACCATTTCCCTTCCTCATATGTTTGGGATGAATGAAAGGAAGGAAACAAACAAACAAAAAATAAACAAGGAAGAAAGCCAGGAAGGAAGTAAAAATCTAGCTGGGGAAATGAGGCATATGCTTTTTAGCATATAAACAAAATAAAACAGACTATGAGAGTTTCAAAAATAATATTCCTTGAAAATAAATGTTCTAGAAATTCATAAGCTACTCCTCAAAAAACAAAGCTAAAACCACTTTGGACTTTGTATTCTAAGTATATATATATATATAGAGAGAGAGAGACACACACACACACACACACACACACACACAACCTGGGTCTTGCTAGGAACTTAAAACATTTATATAAGATTCATCTCTCTGACAATTCAGGCTTACTATGTGGTCCAAAAATTGGCTTCAGAGTAAGACAGTATGAGGCAAGAGGAGTGACCAAGATGGAAAACCAAAACACAAGTTCCCGTTTAGTGGTTTTCCAATCAATGTGATTGATTTACTTTGACATTTTGGTTTTGCATTACTGTTTCACCATCTATAGAAGAATGGGCATTGCTGTGGTAATTGTCACTTGAAATTACAAAAGAAGCAAGTCTAATCTTAGTAACCAAAGCATCTTCCCTAGCTGGCTCTCTGTGTAATACTACTTGGTGAGGAGCATGTTCTGGTCTCTAGAATTCATGTGTTTGGGATCCAACTAGTTTCTGCTCCCCAATTACTCAAGAACAAGTACAGACATTTGAAAGGCAACCTTCTAACTCTGGGGTACTTTAGCTTAACTGCTAGCTTTTCTAACTAAACAGAAGATTACCAACAGTCCCAAGGAAAGGTATCTCAATAAAAAAATTCCATAATTCAAGTTTTTGCATCAGAGAGAAGCAGACTAAAATCACGGTTATGCCACCTAATGGCTGTGACCCTGACTGAGCATGGTAATTAAACTTTCTGAGCCTCAGTTTACTCAGCTGAAAATGGGAATAGTATCTTCTACTTCATAGGCTGTATTAGGCTCATATGAACTAGCTGCATATTAATGAACTATAGCAGTATCTAATTAATGCACCAGGGAATATTACACTGACCAAGAATCACCCTTCCCTTGGAGTATTTACCTTCATAAGGATTATCTGTCTATACTCCAGCAACCCTGGGCCACCCATCAACCCCAGGACACCCTCTAACTCCTCCTTTGACAAGGAGGGTTAATATTTCTCTTCTGACCGCTGGAGACCAAGACCAGCTTTTGTCCTGCAGCAAGACTCGCACAGCAGTTAACCCAGACTTACGTTATAAAGAGAAGGATGATTTTTTCCAAGTCAGAGAATGACATCATCTCCCAGATCCATGGATTCCTACCTTTGGACCTGGTGGGAATCCTGACATGGGGCCATGATGGTGCACAGTCCCAGGAGCGCCACGCACGAAGGCGTGCTTACGCCCACGGGGCCAGGCCATGCAGCAGCCCCCCCGGCTGGCTGCACAACTTCTCACACTAGGCCCTCACCATGTCGGGTGAACTCCAGGTGCACATTTGGGAGTTAGAATCGAGATCTCCAAACATGTTTTTAAAAAGCGTTAATAACAGGGGAGCATCTATCTGAAAGCTGCGTCTCCTTCTTCTAAGATTAGAGGGGAGGAATCAATAAGAATGAAGGAGGAAGAAAGGGCATCTTAAGGGGAAAAAAAATCAACAACCAATAGAATCATCTGGTTTAGGAAAACATCCTTAGGCACTTCTTTAGTCAAGGGACCCCCCCCCCCCCGGCCCCCCACAGCAGGAAAAGCATCTTGTCCAAAAGCTCTGCAGAACAGTTCATGGACAGGTGCTCACTGCCAAATCTGGGCAGACAGCCACTGCCAAAGTTCAGCTGTGAATGCCCCACCTTTGCCCTTCTTACCTGCAGTGTCGTACTCTGATCCGAGAAGGGAGAACTGAAGAAAGTGGTGACAATACTCATGACAATTTCAGTAACATACTTCTCCAAAATGGAGTCTGCGTGTTTCCTGTCACTGGTGTTGTTACAGGCCTGTAAGGCAATTGGACATTTCAGACATGACACCAAAACCTGCAGGTCAGTTGTAGGATTAAGAAATCTGTGACCACTACTGTTGATTACCCCCTTAACAAATGAAAGGTAAAGGCTTGCAGGTTGGTATGTCTCCCTCTTAGAAATTACAGTAACAACAACAGTAAATCATGCAGAAAGAGAAGCTGATCCACTCAGATATCACATATAGACACACAAAACATTAAAATCGGGATGGCACCTAGAGGGCCATTACTTCTCAATTCCTAGCCATGTGTGGCAAATCTAAAACCTTTAAAAGGCAGCATAAGGCATAGTCACTACAGTTATCTATACTGTCCCCTAAAAGCAAATTGTCCTCCTGGTTAAGCCATTCATCTCTTGTCAGCTATGGTTTCCTATCCACGTAATCAAGAGAATCAAATACATCAGTGAGGTCTATTGTGTGTGATGCTCTCCAAATCTACAACACTCTTTCATTCAATAAAAATGTTAATATAGAGTTGTCACATCACTATGTTGTACAGTGGAACTAATGTCACATTGTGTGTCAACTACACTTCAATTTTTTAAAAGTTAAAGATATGCAATGCTGTTGAAAGCAGTAGGCTCTAAATCAGAGTCACGGACTCTAAGTTTTGGGGTAAGGAGAGATCTGAAGTCTCTTACATTCTACTTAATCTGAAGTCTCTTACATTCTACTTAATTATGCTGCTTAAAATAAGATCAGACATTTAGATAGAAAGATTTAGAAAATACATGCTTAAAAATCAAGTTTTTTTTTAAATTTTTTTTTAAGATTTTATTTATTTATTAGAGAGAGAGAGAGAGAGAGAGAGAGAGAGAGCACAGGCAGACAGAGAGGCAGGCAGAGGCAGAGGGAGAAGCAGGCTCCCTGCCGAGCAAGGAGCCCGATGTGGGACTCAATCCCAGGACGCTGGGATCATGACCTGAGCTGAAGGCAGCCGCTTAACCAACTGAGCCACCCAGGCGTCCCTAAAAATCAAGTTTTATTATCAAATTCATTACTTACAGTTTGAGACATTAACATTACTTATAAAAATTTATGAAGGGCAAAAAAGAATCAAGTTTTATTAACTACCATGTTCTAAGCTTAATGCTGAGCAGTTTCCAGACAAATTCAGAAGATGAAATTAGCATCTGAATTTCTGAATAATGTGATATAGAGGTCAGCAAAGTTAAGGGCTGGTGGCTGCTTTTATAAATAAAGTTTTATTGGAACACAGCCATGCCCACCTATATACATATTGTCATGGCTGCTTTCAAACTACCAAGGCAGAGTTGAGTAGTTGTGATACAGACCAGATGGCCCACAAAGTTGAATATATTTAACATCTGGTCTTTTATGGAAAACTTTGCTCAGCCTGATTAAAAAAAAGAACAAAAAACAAACAAAAAAAAAAGCAGGGGTCCCTGGGTGGCTCAGTCAGTAAAGCTCTGACTCTTGACTCCACTCATGTCTTGCTCTCAGGGTCATGAGTTCAAGCCCCACATTGGGCTCTACACTGGGTATAGAGTCTATTTTTAAAAAAAAATTTTTTTTAAAGCATAAAATAAAAATAAATAAAACATGCCTTTCATTCCAACCTCTAAAACCCAGATTTATGGGATTAAAAGACTAGGAGGAATTTGACATTAAAAAAATATATATATATGTCTGTGATACCAATACCTGAGTACTATTAAATAAAGTCCTCAATTGGGAAGAAAACAAGTTCCTATAGGTTCCTTGTCTTACACTGGTAACTGTACATTCAAGCAGAAATTATCACAGTCTAGGACTCTAGTAGAGTGTACCTTTCTTTTCAACATGTGTCCGAAATTAAGACTCATCTTACAATTATTCTCTCTTGGTTCCCACCACCTCTCCCCTAAATCCACCATCACAAAACTTCTAGTGTATCTATGGTGTGCCTTGTCAGGTAGTAGGTCTTACAGCCTTAAGATTAATGTTAAGCTTGGAGCAAAACCAAATCAAGAGTGTGAAGCCCAGCTCAATGGCTGGTAAGGAAAGCAGATCCAAAAGGAAGTGCTTCGCAGGATCCTTGACACCAGACAGAAGGGGAGAAATGCTCAAGCTTAGGACAGTGTCCTTCGAGGAGAAATAATGTCAAGGAAAAGAAAACTTTTAAATCTGATTATAATATGTCTCAGATTTTTTTAAAAATATTTTTTTATTCATTTGACACAGAGAGAGAGATCATAAGCAGGCAGAGAGGCAGGCAGAGAGAGAAGGGGAAGCAGGCTCCCCATTGAGCAGAGAGTCAGATGTGGAGCTCGATACCAGGACCCTAAGACAATGATCTGAGCCAAAAGCAGAGGCTTAACCCAGTGAGCCACCCAGGCGCCCCATGTCTCAGATTATTATTCACAGATCAATCCATAAAGGATGAAGTGAAAAGCAGAGATGATCCATCTTCCCCGACACATGACGCATAAAATCTATTCTCCATTAGGAGTAAAAGGTAGAAAGGAACGAGATATATGTGTCTCATATGAGACATATGAGGCCAAGAACCACATCTGCATCCCTGTGCCACACATTAACAAGTTGAAATTATGTAGCTATTTCCCTTATGCCTGCATTAGGATGTCCAGACACACACGTACACACACACTTGTACCCACACACTTCCACTCTGCCGCTCAGTTCCAGAGAGCCTTACCCGGCAGATGTCCACAAGGAAATTCTCAAACAATTTCCACATGTGATTGCTGGTATAAATCTCCTTCATTTCCACCTCAGTATCCACATAGCAGTGATTAAGGAAATTAATGTATGCAATTTTAACCTGAAGACAGAAACAGACTTCTCTGAAAAACCGATTTGGTATACATGGAATAAGAGAAATGCAAATCAAAACGATGTTAGAAAACTTTTTTCACCTATCAGGTAAGAGTCCTAAAGTCTGAGTGGACAAGGCTGTGAGAAGAATGCAATCTTGTCATTTCCTCCTTCACAAGAATCACCAGTTATTATCATCTCATTATATTCTCATAAACCCACTAAACAGCCAAGCAGGGAAATTACAGAATAAAATTTTTATGTGACTATAAAAAAGGAATGTGGAATCTCTTTATGAACCGATACAAAAAGAAGAACAGTGTATCCAGAATGTCACTTTTTGTATTAAAAAAAATTAAAAGGGCATGGGGGAATGAAGAACATATATTTACATTTGTTTATATGCAGAATTCTAAACAATGTACAAGAACGTAATGAATTATTTTCTGTGGGGTGGGAGGGAACAGATTAGGAGACTTTCCATAGTTTACTCCTTTATAGTCTCTGCTATTTGAACTTTTCAAAAAAATCATCTAAAAACATACTAGCATATATAATACATACTACATATACTACATATAAGTATATATATATTTAGTTTAAGATATAAATTAAGAGTATGTATTTTAAACATATAAAGGCAAACTATATTCTGGATGATCCACTGTTTTTCTGTCATTTTTGTTACCAGCCAATATATATGAACAAAAAAGTGGACAGCTTGGAAGGAATTGTTTTCAAAATCAAACAGTTATTTATTATGGGTGGTAGATTTTTGTACTGCTTACCTGTAGCTCCTCAATATTTTATAATTGTCATTATTGTTATAATACAAATGTTCATTTTAAAGAATAAACTTGCAGAATCGGGTCTTCCGTGCCCATGAACCATATCTCAACCCATTCAATCTCATTTTTTCAGACATTCATTCAAAGGGGATTCAAAAAATCCTCTTTGCTCAACAAGCTGTTATTAGTCACCAAGAACAGAGGCACAGCAGCAGATTCCCATGGTTCTCAAGGGGACAGCAGGAAAGACTAACATCCCCCCATCGACGAGCTTTATGCACAAAATCAGCATTTGAGAAAATGTTGTTTCCACCAACTGAGACCTCACTATGAAATGAGCTGCAAGTCTCAGCACTGTGAGGTCTCTTGGGTGGGCCCACCACAGCTCCACATGCCACATGCAGAGGCATGAGAAAGGCTCGCTCACCTCGGGGATGCAGTCCTCGTGGGTCACGACGCGGACGATGTCATCCAGCGGGAGCAGGGAGTTGCACTTTATCTCCGTGTAGACGTTCTTGCCCTCAGTG
Source organism: Taxidea taxus jeffersonii (assembly GCA_003697995.1). Taxonomy (NCBI): domain Eukaryota; kingdom Metazoa; phylum Chordata; class Mammalia; order Carnivora; family Mustelidae; genus Taxidea; species Taxidea taxus. The sequence continues at coordinate 23,231 of ML107094.1, read as the reverse complement.
CACACGGCCAAGAGCTCCACCAGGTGGATGTGATACATGAGAGGGCTGTTCTCGTCCATCCGGTCCCGCTCTGACCTCATCATCTGGATCAGAGTCTGGAAAGAGGCTCTGTCGTTGTAGAACACAAGGACGTCTTCTCCCGAATTAACCAGCTATAAAAAGAACAGAGCTTGTTTATATTACAGGCTTGAGGAGGTAGGGACACCATTTAAAAAGTATCTACTTGCAGAGAAGGAGAGCTGCTTTGTCAGCTTTTGCTTTCCAAAACTAGTCTCACCTTTATTACTAAACTCATCTAAATTTCATTCACTTCTATTAATCAATAACTAAAAATCTGCAGCAGCAGCATTTTAATCGACAGATACAGGTATATGACAGTGGCCTTAAAAGAAAATACCAGGGGAAGAGAAAGTCTGCAGAACCACATTCATGTACCCAGTGGAAATGAAGATTGCAAGCTTGCATGTGGATTTCCAAACCTAATATTTAGGCTATGATTTTTCTTTTCAAAAATGTTTCCATCGGGGCACCTGGGTGGCTCAGTGGGTTAAAGCCTCTGCCTTCGGCTCGGGTCATGATCTCAGGGTCCTGGGGTTGAGCCTCTCGTCAGGCTCTCTGCTCAGCAGGGAGCCTGCCTCCTCCTCTCTCTCTGCCTGCCTCTCTGCCTACTTGTGATCTCTCTCTCAAATAAATAAATAAAATCTTTAAAAAAATGTTTCCATCTTTTTTATGCTTGAGAAGTAGTATCCCTTTTACAACTCTTTCATATACTGCCTACTCTCTTCACAATTATCAATTATCCACTTCTTACTAAGGTATTCTTCTTTTCAATACTCCTCAAAGAATCAAGGCATTCCTACTTATAACTTGCCCCCAGGACTGCATGTGTGGCTTCTCATAAGTCCGCTTAAGAGCAAATAAATTTCAGCACTGCAGGAAATACAGAAGATCCAAAAAGGCCTGGCACAGACGTCAAAATACATATAGTCCATAATATCTGTATAATAACAGCTCACTTCTGTCAGCTCTAATTAGGTGCCAGATACCATGATCAACACTCCACATGGACCTAACCTCATTGTGCCTCTGTTTTGTCTGTAAAACTGAGGGCAAAGTTGATACCTAACTCACAGTGCTGCGTCATGTAAATGAAATAAATGATTATATGTAAATTGCTTAGAACCATGACTAGGGTATGGCAGGCTTCCAACAAATGTTAGCTCTTATTGTCACCATCGTTTCCCTGAGCTGGCATGTCAGCTTCTCGGCTAAATACCACCGTGCCTTCATTTTATAGGAAGGCACGCTGAGGGTTGGCAAGTCATCAGGTCACAGTGCCGATAAAGTAGTATAGCTTACATTCATATCTCAGGTCAAGTCAATTCTTTTAATCACACTACACTACCTTCCACTGGAACCCTGTTTCTTATTAAATGGGAATTATAAATCCAAGTGTTAAGTGGATTTACTTGATATTTCATTTTTTCAAGAGGTGGGAAGATTCAACTGAGTCTCTTTGGACACAGGTGTGGCAGAGGGCCGTCCTGGTCAGACAGCATCCCATGCGGCCCTGACTGCCCACAGACAACCCAGTGGGACTTTGTCCCAATTCCACTGACCCGCTTCTTTCCGTGAATCAGCAAGCAACAATTTTTCTAGCTAGTTAAGTGAATAATTAAAGAAACTGTCATATAATCCACAGGAATGTAGGCTGTTCTGGCTCAGTGGTTTCTATCTATATTTAATCTCTATTCTTTGTAATTTTTGTTCAATATTCCTTTTTTTTTCCTCTCAGAAGAATCTGAGCCAAAATGCCTTAAAATAAATAGACTCACTGCTTTGAAAAAATCAGATCAGACTCTCACTTCTACATACAATTTAAGCTCACAAACACACACCACAATTACGTTTTGTCCATTTATGTGGCTCAGGAGAGGGTGCCAGTTCATACAGATAGCAAGAATTTAAAAATTTGCCAGAAACTCTAGATGAAGGTATATAGAAACAAACAGCTGTCACCTCAGCCATGACCATGTCTTGGCACTTTTTGATGAATTTCCCTTCTGCCTTGACGATCGTCTGCAAGAATTTTATGTACTGGACGTTTCGACCGTGGGTCTCAATGCAGTGAACAAAATGCTGGACAACCCGCTCATTGATCTCACTGCAGAGCTGGAAATTGTTCATGAAGATGTGCTGCATGGTGACCGCCTCCAGGATCTGGCACAAGAATGAGGGCAGGAGCACAGGGAAATGGTCAAAAGGTGGACAGAGCTGAGTCACATAGAAAGAGAGTCTAGCAACGCACACAGAGAGAAGCACTGAAATCCACGGAGACCTTTCTCCTTTCTCACGTCTGTACTGCCTTCTTTTGTAAGTTGTAACAAACACATGGAAAGGGAAACGAATCACTCATCTCCAGCTCAGTGAACTACGCCGGAAACCCCAGCACCCACATCAAGAAACTAAAAGGCCTTGTCCCCTGATTTAACTTGTTTTGATTTCTGCAACTACCGATTAGTTTTGCCCGCTGTCAAGCCTCATGTACTCCCTCCCGTCTAGTTTCTTTTGCTCAACAGCCCAACTGCAATGCTCTCAACGTGCTGCTGCGTGTGTCAGTAGTCTGCTCGTGGTCACTGCTATGTAAATTCCATGGCGTGAATAAACCACCATGTGCTTTTCTGTTCTATTGCTGATGGGCATTTGGGGGCACACCTGGTTTCAATAGCAAGTAGTAACACTACTCTTAGCACAAATAGTGCTGCTCTGAGCATTCCTGAACGTGTCTCCTGCCAAGCTTTAATATACGTGCGTTTCTGTTGGGTTTCCATCCAACAGTGGAATCGCTGGGTTGCAAAGTACAAGCGTTTGGCTTGAGACAGTCTTTGCCAACAGCTTTCAAAGATGTTCACAATTTCCATTCTACACTAGAGCTTTTCCATACCCTAGCTCAGTTGCAGTATGGTTGGTCTCTTTGGTTTTTGTCAGACTTTGTTGTGCAAATCTTAGCTAATTTACACTTCTCTGATGATCACCTTGTCCCATTTACTGGCTATCGGGATTTCTTCTACGGATGATTTCATTATAAACATTTTTTTTACCCATTTTAAAAAATGGGTCGTCCTTTGAGTTATGGACATTGGGGAGGGTATGTGCTATGGTGAGTGCTGTGAAATGCTTAAACCTGATGATTCACAGACCTGTACCCCAGGCAAATAATACATTATACGCTAATAAAAATAATTTTAGGGGTGCCTGGGTGGCTCAGTGGGTTAAAGCCTCTGCCTTCGGCTCAGGTCATGATCCCAGGGTCCTGGGATCGAGCCCAGTATTGGGCTCTCTGCTCAGCAGGGAGCCTGCTTCCCTTCTTCTCTCTCTGCCTGCCTCTCTGCCTACTTGTGATCTCCGTCTGTGAAATAAAATCTTTAAAAAAAATAATTTTAAAAAATGGGTTGCCCTTTTCCCTATTGACTTTTTTTGAGTTGGTTATATATTCTAGATAGGAGTTCTTTATTGGACACATGTAATACAAATGTCCTCTCCCCCTCTCTGGTTTGCCTCTGTAGGATCTTAATAATGTCATTTGGTGAATAGAAGTTTTTAAAGAAGTCTGGTTTATTGATATTTCCCTTTGTAATTAGTGCTGCTTGTATCCTACGTAAGAAAGCTTCACTTTCCACTAGGTCATCAAGATATTTTCTAGAAGATTTATTTTCTATTCTTTACCCAGTTAAGTTTTATGTTTGGTGTGAGGTAAGGGGCTCTAAACTTTTTATCTTTTGTCTTTTCTTTCCCCATATGTAACAAAGAGGAAGTATTACCCCTCAGCCTTCCAGTCCTCTCCTCCAAAGCTCTAGGGGTACTAATGAACGAGTGAGTGTGTGTGTATTTACAAGGATATCCTTTGTAGAATTATTTACAAAGTCAAGCATTAGACATTGCCTCAATGTCCACTAATAAGAGAATGATTTTTAAAATGTTACAGCCAGGGGCACCTGGGTGGCTCAGTGGGTTAAGCCTCTGCCTTTGGCTCGGGTCACGGTCTCATGGTCCTGGGATCGAGCCCCACATCTGGGCTCTCTGTTCAGCAGGGAGTCTGCTTCCACCCCCCCCCCTTCTCTCTGCCTACTTGTGATCTCTCTCTCTCTGTTAAATAAATAAAATAAAATAAAAAAAAGTTACAGCCATACTATGGAACGCCATGTAGCCATCACAACTTCACATCAAAAAGGAGAAAAATTTATATATCTATGACTTGCAAAGACAGCCATCGTATTAAATGAAAAAAGCAAAATGCAAAATAAAGTATAGAGTATGTCACCATTTTTCTTTAAAAAACTGCACAATACATACTTTCAAAACATATCTGACAAACTAAGATATGACAGTTATGTTTTACATGAATAAACTATGTATTTGTATGTATCTAATGTATTATATTATGTATATGGAAAACTTCATGCATGACCTCAGGAGGATGTGGCTGGAGACTGAGAATCAGCAACTCTCTAGGGCTAAAATTTGATGTAATAAAGAATGTTAGGAAAAAATATAACTTACCTTGCCCTACCACTTCCTCCTCCCTTTCCTTGCTTTCTCCCCTAAAAAGATGGGGAGTATTTATGTCCTCCTGAGAATTGGTCCAAATGTTCCTCTTAGAATGAATGTTGCATTATAACAAGTCCCCGTGGTCACCACAGCAAAAGAACAAGCTGTTCCTTTACTGCTTCCTGCCCTCCCCTCACAGATTTCCAGACAGGCCTGAGGTCTTACCCCTGGGTTGAGAAACAGGTTTATGTGTTTGTGTAGCAAGGCTTGATTCTGCTGATTGCCTGCACAGAAATTCTGCAGGAATTCGTGGGCCAGCCTCATTATCTCCTGCATCTTGGTATCTTCAGCCTGTGTGGAAGAAGGCAGATGAATAATAGGTTGTAAACAGGGCTATGCTGTGGACAAAAGGTCAGCAGGTGACAGCACCTACCTTTCCGCCAGGAGACCCAGTTCTATGACACGCTGAAGGACTATTGTGTGGGAATATGGGGGTGCTGCATTGATGACACTGCAAAGAAGCCTATAACTAATTCAACTGTTCTATGTTCTCTTCTACTAGCCATGGGCAGATACAAAAAGAATTTATTTGGGAAAAGTACAATACAGAGTGGAAGCCATTTCTAGCAATGCCCCAAATTTCTGAACCCACCCCCAATCCTGACAGCAGAGTGACAGCACAGCAACAGCTGACTGCATCATTGGTGGTGAGCCAACACCGCCCCAGCTCTTGGGCTCACCCTGTTTAATCTGCTGAACGTAAGCATTCGTTAGAGCTCCTGGCAGGAGAGAACATGTTAGAGTAGAAATCTCTTTAGATTATAAATTTGGGCAAATACACCGCCATAATCCTTTCCTTGTCACCTCAGCCTCAGCATTTAACCCAAGAGTTAGTTTTCCCATCTGCAAAATGGGGATAATACCTGCCCCAGGCATTTCACACAGCTGATTATGTGATTCTCATTTCCTGCAGTAAAAACACAGAGTCAGTGTTTTTTAAGCATTAAATGCCCCGTGATAAGACAACTGATTATACCCTGGTGCCATTCTATGCAATTCTAAACAAACCAACCTTTAATATAGTAAAAATGAAGGAGAATGAAATGGAATCATCCCACCTATTCATACAGCCAACAGTAACCTAAGTCTTCTCACTTACACCACCTCTTTTGAGCAGCCGGGGAGCCTAACAGTTAGGAAGGCAGGCCCTGAAACCTGACTGCTTAGGGCTTATGCAGATCTGCCACTCCCTAGCCATGTACTTAAGTGTTCAAGGTCTCCATCTCCTCCTCTGGAAAGGAAGACATAATAAAAATGCACACTTCAGGGGCACCTGGGTGGCTCAGTGGGTTAAAGCCTCTGCCTTCGGCTCAGGTCATGATCCCATGGTCCTGGGATCGAGCCCCACATCGGGCTCTCTGCTTGCTGGGGAGCCTGCTTCCTCCTCTCTCTCTCTGCCTGCCTCTCTGCCTATTCGTGATCTTTGTCTGTCAAATTTAAAAAAAAAAAAAAAATTAAAAAAAAATGCACACTTCATATGGCTGTCATGAAGATTCAGTGACAAAACCCATGTCAAGTGCTGAGACAGTTATCACACAATCAGTGTTAGCTACTGGTTCTGGTCTAGACTGGGGGTCGGACAGATACTTTAGGCTTTGTGAGTCAAAAAGCAAAAGAGAACATTTTGCAGGTACCACTAAGAATGTAACTATTGAAAAATGGAACAATCATTCTTAGCTATTATGCTGTGTAAAAACAGGTGGTGGGCTGGATTCAGTTCATGTCTGCAGTTGGCTCCCCCTGGTCTAGATAATAATCCTGGGAGAAAACAGGACACATCTGGGTAGAACAACCAACAGAAGGATTCTGAGCTACAAGCTTGAACAATAAAAAACGGGCAAGGTTAAGAGGACATTAACAGCAAAGTCCCACACAACAGAGTGGATATTAACGTTTGTCTCTCATTAACAGAGAAAGTGGCATGCCTTCCAGCTCTAAGAAATCAGAGACCTTGAGACAGAGAGACACTGCTGGCTGGCAGCCATAATCTCAAACAGTCCTACACTCTCACTTCTTTGCTAAAAGGAGAATCTGCTGGGGCTCACAGAAACTAAAAACTTCATCATTTGAAATGGATTTTTACAAGGCAGGTAAGCTCTAAAGACATCACATAACAAGAGTGTATCTGTAGGAATTCTTCCACTGTATCCCACACTGGGATATGTGCACTCATGGAGTAACACACACACACACAAACACACACACACAATGTTCTGCCACCAATTCTGACCACATCAGGTTACCTGTTTGGTCTGTTAACACTACTCTATGAAGGCATGTCTTCAAGGAAACTGAGGATATTAGGAGGCAAAGATAACACCAGCAAACTACCTCCTCAAACTCTTTACACATAGCAAGGTAAACCAGCTTGCTGGTTCTAATCTAAATGTCAGTCAGGTGCGATGACACACACACTTGTACTAACTTCAGGTTAGTTAAGTTCCTGACCTATTGGGGGGATTAAGCTTACACTTTACTGGTGGCTACTGAAAGGCTTGACGAGCCTGAATCCTGTGGCCCCTGTGACTGTGGTGGTGGCCTCTGCCGAGAACTTCCTTGAGCACAGGCAGCTGGTACAGCAAACAAGATCTGGGTTCCATAGCCGAGCAGGGCTGGCTCTGTCATGTTGCTGTGCCATGGAGGGAATGTATCGAACCTCTGGCGACAGCCTTCTCATCTAAAGCAAGGCTACTAAAAGTATGATCTGTCTCATGCGCTGAGGATGAAGTGAACGAGTGAACAAAAGGACCTAGCGCAGTGCCTGGCCCCGGCGAGCACGAGCAGTAAGGCTTCTTCGGGCAACTCTATGCCAACAAGGTTTTCTGGCAGTCCCTGGTAAACTCAAGAGGCAGAAGTCCACACCCTGGGGCTCTAAATTTCCCCAAGCCTCAGTCTCCTCATCTGTCAAGTGGGAACACCATGACAATGGCACTGGATTCTGGAAGCGAAGGGACAGGGCTTTCACAAATGCCCTGTCAGGCTGCACAGTGCCAAGCACTATTACCCTGCTTCCCTAAATCCTATCACTGCCAATGACAAATGCTGGCATGAAAGGACGGGACAGAGTGTGTAACTTTTCATGAGAGAAAAGAGGACTTAGAGCAACACGTATGATAGACCCAGATACTTGGCCAGATGTCAGCAGGCTACGGAGGACCTCCAAAGCAGGCAAGCCCCATGTTCCCACATGTGTTTAGAAACCTGTAGGGCTTAAACTGCCTGCAGGGCATTTGCAGAGGACGCTGGGGAGCACAAGCCCGTGTGCAGAGAGCTCTATCCAGCCAACCTTCACATCCAGCGTAGTGTGGGAGCAAGGCAAGAATCAACGGGCTCCTGCTTAGAATCTTAGAACTGGAGGCAGGTTATGGGTGATTTCATTTTATGAAGCTGTTTGTTTCATACAAGTGACCTACAAGTGCCTCACACTCAGCTCACCACATCAGCTTCATGTCTTCACCAACACCACCAAATGTGAAGGGCTGAGGAAAACACGGGGACCCGCCGCCCTCTAGGGAGGGGGACTGGCTCACCTTCTCGTAGGGGATCTGCAGCAGCTCCAGCACGACGGCGTGCGCGCCCATGTTCCTCAGAAGCCGCTGCTGCTGCTTCCTGCTCTTCCTCACAGATGCACTCTCCTGGACACAGAGTTTGCTGAGGCGGATCAGAATCTGTCCGAGAGAGACAGACATCCCAAGTTTGTACCTCTGACCAAACCTCAGCTCTGAGCTCCAGAGTACAGCATGGTGACAACAGGCAATAAAGGTGTATGTACATGCGAAATTTGCTGAAGCAAAGCCCCAGTGTTCTCACCGCCTCAAGTGTTAACTGACTTGATTGTGGTCATCATCCCCAGAGTATGTCTATCAAATTATTGCATGTCATGTTTTAGTGAGATTACAATTTTTGGGGGGAGTCAATTATGCCTCAATAAAGCCAGATGAAATTTTGGGGGGGGGGGGAATGAAAGAAATCAACCTCCAAAAACTAGGAAGCACAACTGAGAAAAAAAAAAAACTGTAGGTGCTGGTCATGGGCAGGGAGGCAGAAGTGATCACAGCCAAAACAAAGGAGATCCCAAATGAACCCAAATGTTTTGGGTTTTAAAACACCCAAAACAAGGGAGATCATGCTCTAATATGCAGTATTCCTGTCAATCGCATCAAACTGAATCTCCATGTGGCTAAGAACATGCCCTTCCAGAGTATGCAGTGGATTAAGGCTTCAACCCAAAGTGGGATAGTTTCAGAAAGATCTCCTAAAATGGTGAGACTCAGCATCATTGCCAGGAACTTAAGAAGAGTGTGCTCTGAGGGTAAAAAACCCGCAAAGCTCCCAACCTCCCAACTTTGAATCACCTTATGCAAAGATCTCTAAAGAGCTAGAGCCCTCAGGTGGACACTATGTGCCAGCCTGTCAGACACTGAGAGAGAACCTTGACGGCTGTATCAATTAATCCTCTGGTCAGTTATAACTCTTCAGAATATAGGTGTTAGCTGCACTGGTCAAAAGTAAGAAAATTGAGGATAAGTAAAAAAAAAAGTGGCAGAGGATGATTCGAACCAAGATCCGACCCTAAAACCCATGTATGTAACCTCTGCAAGCTTCTTTCGCTCTGTGAAACTTTACATGAAGGAAAAAGCTGAAGTGATTGCACCTTCAACCGCACTATCACAGACTGCAGCTCCTAGGAGAGGAAAGAAGGAAAGAAGGCAGGAGGGCCACTTACCTCTTTTACCACCCTATAGTTGTAGCTGCTGGTGCTCTCATGCTTTTGTGACTTGTTATTCCCGTCCTAGAGACCAAAATAAACATAAGTGTGGTTTGCTTGGCCCTTGGGCAATAGTCTGTTCGTTCGGCTTGGCATCGGCATTTAGGAAGCAACGAGAGTTTGGCAGTTTTCCTATCGTCATGCTGGGTTTCAGCCCAACTTATTCTGACTGACGTGATTTCACTGATGTGGGAGAGGATTGGGGGTGGGGGGCAGCCTACTGAGAACAGGTTCTTTCCCGGGTGGGTCTGCAAGGGAAAACTGGTGCTCATCCACTCTGCAACAAGGTCTACTCCCCAGGGTCCAAGGTGACATGGAAGAAGTAGCTAAACTTCCATTTTGCAGCTTATTTCCTAGGAGAATGGCTGTTACTTCGGCTACTTAACAAGCTAATCTCTTGTGAATAACGCTCAACCCACAATCTGCGCTTTTTCCTAAAACCAGAGGAGGATATCCCCTTATTGGAGGAGCCCATCCATCTGCAAGGACGGTGTGAGCCTCGTTTCACCCACCTCTGTTTTCTTATGTTCATTTTCACCAGAGGCACCGTCCATGGTCTCATCAGGGCCCTGCCCTTTGTATACCCAGAGCTCCGACTTTTCCACGATGGATCTCAGCTGATCCAAGTCTTGTTTGATCTGTTTGTAGTTGTCCACATCTTGGCTGGTAACAAGCAGCTGGACCTGAACAAAAGCAATGGGTCAGCGGCGACAAACGCCTCTCGGAAAGTCACTCAGAAAGCAACCACACATCCACACCCACCCACCCACCCACACACATACACACGAATGGCAACCCCAGCTACCTGTTTGAAGGCCTGCAGGACCTCCTGCCTCTGACTGAAGTGCCGAAAGAGGAGCTGCAGGGCCCCCGACACCAGGGGTGGGTAGTCGTGCATCGTCAAATGCAGCAAGACTCGGAGGAAGGTTCTGCCGCCGTGGTCGTCCAAGTCCAGGGGGGTGTTCTCCTCACTGAAGGAGCACGTGGAAGGGGAAAGGACAGATGAGCCACAGATGCTCTTATCTCACGTGCTCGGACCCAGACACACTCACCAGTCAGAGTTCTCACCCCGCAGCCAGCCTCGGGGGACTTGAGTTTTAACGAACCCCCCTAACAACGCAATCTTGTTTTAACTTCTGCTACATTGTAAGGTGAGGGGACAATGAAGAGCTCACCACTGTCCGATTTTAAACCAAGGCCCCCCACCCTCCCACAGTGACAGGACCTAGCTTTTTTCTCCAGATTCCCGACTCCTCAGTTTCAGTGTTCTTCTGCTGGGTCTCATCTACGGGCGGAGGACTGCACACAGTTGTGTTTGTCCTAAATCAGGCGTTTATTTTTTATGGAAGATGCTGTAATCCAATGCCTACCAAAGGACTAGTTGCGTTTATTTCCACTTTACAGCTAACTGATGAGGTAGTCCATACCAGGTCCCCTGATCCCGCACGTGGCTGTGGCAGTGTCAAGTCACCCTAAAAGTGTCCCAGTGATTACTCCTGTGCTCTGAACTTCTCAGGTCACAAACTTGGAGCAAGCAGTCTGCAGACCCCACTTTGAGGCGTGTTGCTATGACCCATGATGATGCAGTGTGCTTCAAACTGAGGTCCATTAGCAAACTGTCAGGGGTTATCTCCGTATCTATTTTAACTGTGTGTCACTTACATAATTAAAACATTAGTGTGTCCTGCATCAGATGGCAGACCGCCATGTACCTGAGCACTGCCACTCCATTGTTGTGTCAGTGGCCTGCTATGTTGTGTTACCATCAAATGAATGCCAAATGGTGGGACCTTCATGCTTGCTTCATGTTAGCAAGAAAAGCACAAGGGGATTTCACAGGATGATACTCTGTTCAGGCTACATGCTCCAAAAAGTTGTGAAGAAAGTGTCACTGCTGTGCAATAGTAGAAAATGATGGGAAAGTTGAAATACCCCAAGAGTACATGGGAGTGTCATCATGATGAACTCAACATCCTCTGTGTTCCAGAAAAACGTTTTATCGTAGTAAATAATATTGCTAATTTAAATTTCACAGGTTTTACAGTAAGTGTTGGGGTAGACTACTAACATTGGTGCCCCCCGCCAACAAAAGAGACCTTCCTGGCATAGACATCCTTATGTAGGCCCCTCCTCCACTGACACTGGGCTCAGCCATGAGATCTGCTTTGACCAACAGGATATTGGCAATGCTATACAAGCAGAGGCTTGATTATTGTTGTATGCTGTTGGCCTATCCTGTCAGGTTCTTTGCACTTAGAGCCAGTCACTGAGCTACAAAGAAGCCTAAGACAGTCACGTGTAGAGAGAGAGGAAGGGAGGGAGAAATAGAGTTCCCAGCCTTACAGATATTCCTACCAAGGAGATAGAAATGTGAGTTAAGAAGCTTGCGTGTGCCAACCCCAATCAACTCAACAGTGACCAGCAGATGAGCTGTCCAGCTGAGCCCCAGCCAACCCACTTAATTATGAGAGGCAATAAAAAAGATTTTATTTTTTTAATCCACTAAATATATGTAGTAAGTCACATAGCAACAGATAAGTGAAACCGAGTATGTGTATGAAAAGAACTATGTGGGGGACACCTGGGTGGCTCAGTTGGTTAAGTGTCTGCTTTCAGCTCAGGTCAGATTCCAGGGTCCTGTAATCAAGCCCCACATCAGGCTCCCTGCTCAGTGGAGAGTCTGCTTCTCCCTCTCCCTCTGTCCCTCCCTCTCCTCGTGCTCTCTCTCTCAAAAATAAAAATCTTAAAAAAAAAAGGACTATGTGCATAGGGTATTTATATGAATTTGCAGCTGTTGAAGTCTTGTAGGTATTTGAGTCTCATAATAATGTTTTAAGTCAACATTGAGTAATCTGATCTTTTAAAAAGAGGATCATACATTCATCTAATGTTGGGGACAATGTGTGTTTCTGTTGTCGTTGCACAGACAAAAACGGCAATCTACCAGCAGCAGAAAAACATGATCTTGCTAACCTCACTTTGTTTTCAATCCCCTCTTTCTTTCAACCTTATTTTGCACATTAAAAAAAATATTTTACTATATGTATTTGGGGAAACCTACATTCCTTCTATCCCAAGCAGGAAACACATGAACACAGACACACACACACACACACACACACACACACACACACACACAGAACCAACTAATATCATTCTGACATGAGGACTAAGGGTTACAAATAGAGCCAAAAAGTAACCTACACCCAAGACTAATTGTTTCCTAGAAAAATGAAGGAAAAGCCTTTACACAAAAGGAGGCTTCCTACTCTTAGAACCACCCATAAAATTGAACACTGAAATTTTACTTTCCTTCCTCCAAAGATGCCTTCTGCCTGCTCTTCAATGTGTTCAAAGTCAAGGGTACCTGAAAAGTTAGAGAACGTAGCTTCAGATGTAGAAAGGTCTAAAAAAAAAAAAACCAGGCTGTTTATTCCCCAAAATGGCCTTGCCCTGCCCCTAGGTTAACCTCAAGTCTCCTAGAATCTTATCTTGTAAAGCTGTGCAGGCAGGTCAACCCAGATCACACTGTCCAGTGGCTCTGGTGTGCACTGCTCTACTTTCCTGTCAGTTTCCTACCTGCTCACGATCCCCTTAGTAGAGCAGAGTGAGGACCCCATGCCAAGGCAGCTCAGGCCTTGACAGGTGGGATTATGCTCCCCACTACCACCTTCCCCGGTACCCTTCATCACTATTTCCTGGGCAGGGAAAATGGCCAGGTAGACAAAACATTTTCTTAGAGGGTTTTGTTTGCTTTTATTGGCATTTCATGTAACCACAACACTACAACCCTCAGCTGTCTTATGATGAAGGCACTCCAAGGTGGAAGGAAGCAAGACCTAACCCAGAAGAGATCAAAACTCTTTCAATTATACTTCTGCTCAAAAAGGGTAACTCCCAGGATTTTGTTCTCCATTACAGTAATCTTCAAAATATTCATATTTTACCCTTTCTGTAGAATGTACTGTTGGAATCCCCAGGTTTTTTTAGACCACACCCCATTCTATGGCTGAAATCCCACTGTAGAATCACTAACCTGGTACGTTACTTGGCCCCTCTTGGCTGCTGTTTCCAGAGGATATTTCCGAAGTCTGGGAATTGCTTTCATCAAACTCTCGCTTAAATATACACAAGAGGCAGGAGATCCTATAATCCAACCTCACATTCAAAATAAACTAAAGATTCAAGTGGAAATAGAAACAGATTGGTTACATTAGCATACCACCTGTAACACTTTGCCAAGCCACTGCACTCTGGCTGGGCCTGGTAACTGTTGCATGAATTAGCTTAAGCACTAAGTGAGCCAAATATTTGGCTTAGATTTCAACAATGACTTTAACAACAGACTTCCATGGGGTATATCAAACCTGTCCACAGCACCTTAGGTTCCAGTGCAAACGTCAACATCCAGACAATTAATTTAATAACTGGAATAATAAATCACTCACTCCCTACTCCATCCTCTATAAAACATTACTTCAGCAAGTAGCAAATGCCAATTCTGGGCCCTGAGAACGGTGAAGTTGGCTGCTTTAATTTAAAAGAATCAACAGAGAAAAATATGTTTTTACTACTAGAAACTAGCTTCGTCTGTATTTTTCATTTCAGATGGTTTCCTTTGATTTATATATCAACCCTTGGGTTCCCTCTTCATTCACTTCCTACATTCCCTTGCCCTCTACTCTGAAGCAAGGTTGCCTTTTCCGGATTGTTGCTAGAGCCACCCGCCCCCTCAAAAAAAAAAAAAAAAAAAAAAAAAAAAAAAACCAACCACTTGGCCTTATTTGAGGACCTTACTAACATTCTCCCTTCCATTCTCTCCCCATCTCTGCTTTGCCCTCTTGGTGACCTTACCCAATCCCAGGGCAGTCACCTCTCCCAGACTGAGACACTACCTTGGCTGCCTTCAGAGATGCTGCTCATTGTTGCCTACTGACTACTGGACATCCCATTTGGGGTCTTTCCAGAGTCTCAAACTCAGTATTGTACAAAACAATATCAATCCTGTCCAGGATCTCTCAACCTCAGTCAGCCTCAGGAACATCGACTCCTCCTTCCCTGATTCACACATGTAATCAGAGACAAAGTCCTCTTGGTTCTGCCTCCACCACTTCCCCTGCATCTCTCCCGACTATCACTTGCCCTGCTCCTATCCCCCTTCTCTTCTGCCTTGTCATCATCAAACCCACCTCCCACAGATGCTCATTCTTATGTCACTCCCCTTTATAAAAATCTTCAAAGTCTCACTACAGAATAAAGTCCTAACACCTGAGGCACCTAGAGCTCTCTAGAACCTGGTCTGGTCCTCCTTTCCGATCTCATTTCTGACAACTTCTATTCCACACATTCCAGGTCTCTGTCCAAAGAGGAGCTGCTACTGGCCCATGTGATGTCATACCCTCATCCAACCTGCTCCAAGTTCAAGGGGACTTGAGTATGTTCCCTTATTTCTATACTATAAATCCTGTCCAGGCTTAAAAGCACAGATGAAATCCTACCTCCTCTGTAAAAACCTTCTCTGCTGCTTACTGTGCCCCAGGAGAACACTTTTCTCAGAGTTTTCTTTCCTTATTTTCCTATTAGATTGTAAATCCTTGTGGATATAGTCTCTGTCCAAATCATCTGTGCATTCCTCCTAGTGCCGCAAGTGCCTTGCATATGGTGGGGGCTCAGCAAGTGAAACAATGATTCTACTAACCAACTGATCTAAGATGATGAAAATGAGAGGACCTCAAGGTGTGATCAAGGTTTACACTATATCACTGCTGATACACAGTCGTGACACTAACGTACTTGGGACACATAAGCCATAGCCTAAAAAGTCCTTCTCAACTTTTGGTCAGGCAAAAATTCAATGATGTTTCTTCTGAGTCATTCTCTATGGCCTTAACTATTTGAGGACTCTCATGAATGGTTTCAAAGTACTGATAAAATGTGATTTCAGATTCAAAATACAAATTCTTAAATTTATAAACTGATAATCACCTACTACATGTTCTGGGGTTGGCATTAGGCAGCATTGGATAAAAGAAAAAAGTGGTAACAGTATTCTTTTCATTAAGGAGCAAATGATTTTATCGATGAATAAAAATGACCTACGAGCAGAAAGGGGAAAGCACAGCAGACTGAGTCCCCTACCTCCTTTTGCTCATGCAAGGTCTTCACTCCTACTGTTCACTCCTCTCTTCTATGTCAACAACTTGCCCGCTCTACTGACCATTCTATTCCACATACAAACTTGCCATAAATTCCCAACTTAAAAAAATAAAACAAAAACTTCCTGCGACCAACGATCACCCTTCAGACGCCTCCCCATTTCTGTGCATTTTTTTTATTTTTTTTTTTTAAATTTACTTGATAGACAGAGATCACAAGTAGGTCGAGAAGCAGGCAGAGAGAGAGGAGGAAGCAGACTCCCCGCTGAGCAGACAGCTTGATGCGGGGCTCGATCCCAGGACCCTGAGATCATGACCTGAGCCGAAGACAGAGGCTTAACCCACTGAGCCACCCAGGTGCCCCCATTTCTGTGCATTTTGTAGCAAGTCCACTCAAAAAAGCTGTTTGTTCTTACTCCCCCTAATTCATCTTCTCCTGTTCCCTCTTGAACCCAACCAATTCCAAAACCTGCCAAGTATATTTCCACCTCAGGGTCTTCCTCCTGCTTTTCTCTTTGCCTAGAGGGTTTTCTTAGATACCCACATGCTAGCTTCCTTGCTTCATTCGGGTCTCTGATCAAGTCAACCTTACTAGAGAGGCCACATCTGACAACCCCATCAAAAACAGTATCCCTGTTCCCCACTTCCTGGTAGCCTCCAAACCATCCTGGTCCTCCTTTAGATTTTAGCATCTTTAACACTTACCACTATCTGATTTAGTACACCTGCTGTTTAATATGCCTATGACTCCTACCAAAATGCGGTCTCTTTAGAAACAGGAATTTAATCTATGCTGTTCAGTGTTGGATCTCCGACACTTAAAAAGTACTTGGCACAGAATCAGTTTCAATAAATGTGTGTTGAATAAATGAATGAAAAGGGAAGGGAGGGAGGGAGGCAAGCGTTGCCAAGTTAATGGAGGCTTAAACTAGTTATGAACGATAAGCAAGGAATCCAGCTTTATGTAGAAGCCTAACTAAGTGGATTAGCTTGGGTGAAGACACAGAGGGCAAGGATTATGAAAACCTAAGGTAATTGACAGGAAATTCTGTCATGGCTGGAGGGACCAGGGCACTTTGGGGAGGGGTATGAGACCACAGTAGACAGACGAAGACAGCTGGTTCATGAATGGCACTTAACAACGAGCTAAGAATTTATCTCCATTCTCTCCCCAGAAAGTCTAGGGCTTTATAAAAGCCGGGACACGGCCCTGATGGCAGCCCTGTGAGCACACCCCTTCCACTTCCAGCTGACGGTTACCTGGAGTATTTCGATGATCTTCAACTTGGTGTCCATGACCATGATGTCCTCCTTCTCTGGCTCTGCCTGCTTCACGTTGCCCTCAGGGGCAGCAGCCATGGGAGTCATGGGTAAAAAGCCTCCTCCCCGGAGCACCACCTGGGTCATCAGCTCTCCGACCCCATGGATGGACCGCATTACGTTACTGCCTAGGAAGGGCCAGCACAGACCTCAGTCATGACAACATTCCAGGAGAGTGTTCTGAGGCGCCTGGCAGGGGGCACAGGCTGGAGACATAGTATTGAACATGTCTCTGTTCTGACACATTCTCAGGACCCTAAGAACTGGAAAAGGTTAATAGCCATCACAAATTTGGGGATTCGGGGGGTGCCTGGGTGGCTCAGTGGGTTAAAGCCTCTGCCTTCGGCTCAGGTCATGATTCCAGGGTCCTGGGATCAAGCCCCACAGTGGGCTCTCTGCTCAGCGGGGAGCCTGCTTTCCCCCTCACCCTGCCTGCCTCTCTGCCTACTTGTGATCTCTGTCTGTCAAATAAATAAATTTTTTAAAAAAATTTTTTAAAAATTGGAGGATTTGGCAGTAGCAGAAAACATGTGGGCTTTGAAATCCCCAAAGGGGTACTTTTGTGTATTAATTCACCTGCCAAATTTTACTGGTCACCTAGCACATGCTTGCTGCTATGCAGAAAACTAGGGGTACAGGAGTTAACAAGGCATAAATCGGGTGCTGCTACTAACACTGATCTTGAGTACACTGGATTACCTCTGAGGCTCAGCTTCTTCGTCTCTAAAATGGAAATAAAAGAGCTCAGTCAGAGGATGAGATGGTGAAAAACACATGAAATAACTGAGCACAGGACCTGACAGAGGGCAGGAGGTAAGCAGATGTACTTTTTCTCTTCTAGTTGTAGAGACAAGTTCAACAATTATCCAGACACGAGTACCTAGTACATGCCCACTTTGACCCTAAAACAGAGGAAAAAAATACACAGACAAAGGCAGATTGTCCTCTTCACAGACTGGAAATACAAGGTTGGATTTTATTTCAGCATATGCTACTATCATCATTAAATGCCTCAGAACACATCATATATGAGGGTAGGACATGTGTTCTTCCAAGATAAGTATTCAGTTTGTTAGATAATTTTCAAAGGGTCTGGCAAAACAGACACACAGACTCATATACGAATATAAAGGAAATCGAGCAAAATGTGAATAATCAAGGACCTGATCTACATGTCATGGATCTACAGGTGTCTGCTGTGCTGTTCTTTCAGCCTTGCTTTTTGTTTGAAAATGTCCATAATGGGGGGTGCCTGAGTGGCTTAGTCGCTTAAGCATCTACTCTTGGCTCAGGTCATGATCCTGGGATTGAAACCCACATGGGGTTCTCCCTCTCCCTGCTACTTGCCACTCCTACCCCTAACTTGCCACTCCTACCCCTAACTTGTGTGTGTTCTCCCTGCTCTCATTCTTCTATTTTATTTTTTTTTAAAGATTTTATTTATTTATTTGACAGAGATCACAAGTAGGCAGAGAGGTAGGCAGAGAGAGAGGAGGAAGCAGGCTCCCCACTGAGCAGAGAGCCCGATGCAGGGCTCCATCCCAGGACCCCAAGACTATGACCCGAGCCGAAGGCAGAGGCTTTAACCCACTGAGCCACCCAGGTGCCCCGCTCTCATTCTTTTAAATAAATAAATTAAATTAAATTAAAATTAAATGAAATATCCATAATGAAAAGTCCAAGAAAAGGACCTCACAGGGAAACACATGACAAGAGTAATAAGGGGTGGAGCTGGCAGGTTGTGCCCCAGGCATGTGGGTGCCAGCAAATCCCACTCCTCTACTTTGCTGCAATGTTCTTACCTTTATTCTCTTCTCCTTTTGCCATCTTGCTAATGGGGAAGATGGTCGTCACATGCACGCAGTCCAGTATGGCCAGGAGGATTTTGGTTAATCGAAGAAGGTCAGAGAAGTTGTAGAAACCAAAGTATATGAGATTCCTAGCTAAATTTACAACCTATTATATTAAAACAAAAGAGAGAGAAAGATGGTATTTAATAAACTGTACCCTTCGGTTTTACAGTGACTAGCTGACAAATGACTCATTCTGACCCTTGTTATGGTAAGAGAAGGCACATACTTTACTTGCCATTTCTGATCAAGTTTCATTTTGTTACATAAGGAGAAAAAATAAGAAACAAAAACTGCCAAGCTCCTGACCTATTTCGAAAACTAACCTAATCATGTGTCTGTGCAACTACCCAAAGTTAATACAAGACCAGCCACCTTACAGCCAAAGAGAACACAGGTAACAACATTGCAATCCTCAGAAATAGAACTCCTCACAAGGAAAGGTGGTCTCAAAGAGAAACATTTTAATTCAACAGTAACAAGGATTTATGTACCTCAAAAGATTCATCTGTGACAGATAGCAAGCAGAGTCTGTTTCTTTCCTGTAGCATTTTTTTTTCATTTTTTTGTTTTTAAAGATTTTTTTATCTGACAGAGAGACACAGCAAGAGAAGGAATACAGGCAGGGGGAGTGGGAGAGGGAGGAGCAGGCTCCCCACGAAACAGGGGGCCTGATGCAGGGCTCAATCCCAGGACTCTGGGATAACAACCCGAGCCAAAGGCAGACGCCCAACTGACTGAGCCATCCAGGCACACTTTCCTGCAGTTTTTAATATAATGTACAGAGTATACCTAATATACTATCATTTGAGATGATACAATTTGCCCTGAGTACTTTTTTTTCTTAAGATTTTATTTATTTATTTGAGAAAGAGAGAGAGAGAGAACATGAGAGGGAAGAACGTCAGAGGGAGAAGCAGACTCCCTGTGGTGCCGGGAGCCCCATGTGGGACTCAATCCTGGGACTCCGGGACCACGACCTGAGCCGAGAGCAGTGGCTTAACACACTGAGCCACCCAGGTGCCCTGCCCTGAGTACTTCTAAGAACTTAACTACCATTAAGCCAAGTAACTAGTTAACGGTTCTGTTTTATTCTGGAATAAAATTGAGCTGAATTTCTTTTTATTATCACACGAGAGTTTCATGATAGAAATCACCACATGCTAAAATATTTTCTATTTACCCAATGGAAAAATAACCAAAAAAAAGCAAATAAAACATAGATCATTTCATCATGAGTTACCTCAAAGGTAAGCTTATTTTTCTCCTTATCAGAGAAAGGAAACCTCTGACAAACCACATCTCTTAAATACTCCTCCACAAATTCCATGGTTTGTGCAAACCTCTCCTTAATTTCATCTTTAGAAGTTCCACTACTGTCATAACTAAAAGAAAAGGAAAAAGAAAAGGAAATCACATTTCAAGATCTTTGCACTTAAGCCTTCCCCAGCTGCTCCAGCCACAGAGCCAAGAAGCCCTCCCAACACCTCATATCTCACCCTCTGTCCTTACTTTATTTTTCCCTCCTTAGCAGCTATCAACAAGATATGGAATCATTTATCTTGTTTGCATCTCTTTTCCCCACTAGTATAGAGATAGAGTTCTGGTTGGTTCACTGATATATTACTTAAGGCTGACACCAAGTAGAAACACATATTTGTTGAATTAAAAAAAGGGACAGGATATAAAAAATATAACCATGCCATCTTTTGCATTCTTCAAAAAAAAAAAAAAAAGATTTGCCACACACTTTTTAATTTTAAGCCTAATGAAAAAATGAAAAAAGACTTCACTTTGCTTCTGTGATTTAACTAGACTTAGACCATAAGTGGTTTGTCTACCATGACACAAAACATTATGAGGTCTTAAAACAGCATGAGGTCTTAGCATGGAGAAGGAGCCAGGCTCACTCGTCAATGGCGATCTCCGAGGGAATCTCAGACCACAGGCGGGCGTATTTCACAGGAGTGACTTGTTCCTGGGGATCTCGGTCCACGTGCATATGAAGCATAAGACGGCAGAAGGACGCCCTTAGGTCATAGGGCAGGTTCTCGTCAGACATGCAGCGGAGAATGAGATCAACATCCAGCTGGCCTGATATTTCATTGATGGCCAGGTATTGGCGGTCCAGACACATCCTAGCAAAGAGGTTTAACTGATACCTGGAGAAAGGTAAAGTTACATGAAGAAATCAGAAATTGTTGAGGATGAACGGAAATTCACAGCAGGACAGTCGAGATATCCCCAACTTTCATAAGAGGGACATTTGGCCTCCTCAACTTAGATATCGACACACTCAAATGGCATCTGTACCAGACCAGTAAAGACGGTTCAAGCTACACCCCTAGTCCTACATGTCCACCCGCTGAGTTGGGAGTAATTACAAGACTACTTGATTCCATTTGGGCCTTGTTTATTTTATGAAATATATGGGGGAAAATGTTACATCTAAAATGCATGTCTAAGGGTGCCTGGGTGGCTCAGTAGGTTAAAGCCTCTGCCTTCAGCTCAGGTCATGATCTCAGGGTCCTGGGATCAAGTCCCGCATCGGGCTCTCCGCTCAGCGGGGAGCCTGCTTCCTCCTCTCTCTCTGCCTACTTGTGATCTCTCTCTGTCAAATAAATAAATAAAATAAAAAAATAAAAAATAAAATGCGTGTCTATTTCTTCAGCTGTTTTTTATACAGCATATAAAGACTATGTAGGAAATGTTAAATATATCTCCCATGTTGAGTCTAGTTAGAAATTTTGTAATACTCTTAGGATCTTATCTCATATAAGCCTACTCTTTGATTTCTACATGAAAACCATGGTGTGCAAAGTAGGGGACTCCTTATAATGTCTTATGCTTTCTTCCTCATCCAACTACGTGTCATCTTTGTCACCTTCCATACTAGACCAGGGAAGCATGCTTTCGCATTCGCCCTCAGGAGAAGACATATCAAACATTAAGAGAGTAAACAACTTCTGACGTGAAGTAAGCAAGCCACTAGTGTCCAAAGTGCCAAATACTGGCTTCGCAATCTAAAACCCTATTTGCTATCAATAACCGTTAGTTGAAAATATTCTCAGTCTCACCAGACACCAGTGAATACAGATTAAAATATTATTCTATTTCATGCTTACAAAATTAGCAAAGATTAAAGAGCATCGCAATATTCAGAATGAGCAAAGATCAGGAGAAACAAAGTTCTCATTTACAACTGGTAGGTGTGTGTGCCAAAATATTCGATCTAGGATCGCTGAGTGAAGTTTTAAAATATGCATCCTCGCCAATTCAACAATTCCACTCCTGATATGAAATGGAAACTCTTACTCATATGCACACTTTTGAATAAGGATGTCCCCCTACATGAAAGGCTAAACTGTGGTGTACAATGGGATATCAAAGAGCAATGAAGACGTGGCGTCATGAAAAGGAATACCGCTCAGCGGTTGAAATTAGACACATCTACCTCCACTAACATGAACACATTTCAGAAGCAACACAGAACCTACCGGCAGGTTTCATAATGGAACAGTATAATACCATTTACATACATTTCTAGGAACAGGGAAAATCCTCTCTATTTGTTAGGACTGCGTACTAACGTAGTAAAATATGAACATACTGAGAATATGGAAGGGTGCGCACCACAGGCACGAATGGGAGGGAGGAGAAAGGAATGCAGGGGGTACAGAGTGCCGTAACTGCCAAGTTTTACTTATTAAAAAAAATGCCATGAGCACTTTGCCATCTTCCCCTCCCTCTTCTCTGAAGAGGTTTTATTGGCTCTTCCCCCGCTCCTTTTCCTCTCCATTGCCTTCCCTGAGGTGGCAGGGTTCGCAGGTCTTAAAGCTGGGACTGGGGAGACCTTGGGGCTGAAGGAGGAGACTGGCAGAGGCGGACAGTGAGCAAACGGGCACCCACCAGAGCAAAGTCTGGCCAGTTTTCTCTGTCACAGGATGGAGTCATGCACACAGAAAGGTGAAGCCTAGAAAAACCCCGTGGGTGTTGGAATGGAATTGAAAGTACTGATGTGGACCCACAGTTTCATTATATATTTGTACAGACAGAGAACATAGATATATGTGTGCGTGTATATAAATATGCATATATGTGTGAATACACATACTCATTTCCTAGCTCTGTCTGCAAAGGTTCTAGGAGGTTGGTACATTGTCTCTATTTTGCAGATTAAAGAACCGGGGCATACAGAGGTATATAACTCAACCACAGTCAAACACTTCATATGTAGGAAGGTGAGGATTTGAACCGGAGCAGTCTGACCATACAGTCTGACTCCTAACTCCTTTGATATGCACATATGTCCTGTGCTGCTAAGGGGAAATGGAAACTAGGGGCTGATACAAGCACTCATTCTTCTGTCACCTTGGCTCTATCTGGAAATCAATTTACTACATAAGTATCACCGAAATCTTACACTCCCAACTCCTACAATACACAGCATTTGCTAGACAGGGGACAACTCGTAGTTCCTTGGAGCCGTCGACCAACAAGCAATAAACTCCCCCTCAATTCTTTTCAGGG
>ML107093.1:2668-31759 GCA_003697995.1 Taxidea taxus jeffersonii | reverse complement strand
TCTTTAAAACAAAAACCAACAACATCAAGTAAGCAGGGCACCGGAGTGGTTCAGTCAGTTTTAAGTGCCTGCCTCTTGATTTCACCTCAGGTCATGATCTCAGGGTGGTGAGAACAAGTCCCAGGTCACGCCCCGCTTTATGCTCTGCCCTCAGCAGGGAGTCTGATTGAGAGTCTCTCTGCCTCTGCTGCTCCAGCTGTGTTCTCGCTTGCTCTCTCTCTCTCAAAATAAATAACAATCTTAAAACTTCAATTAATCCAAACCATTTTGAGAAAGAAGAACAAAGCTGGAAGCATCAAAATCTGATTTCAAGATATACTACAAAGCATAATAAAACAGTATGGTACTTGCACAAAAATAGGCACATAGGTCAATGGAACATAATAGTCCAGAAATAACCTGCACTCATTTGGTCAATCTACAAGAAAGGAGGCAACAATATACAATGGGGAGAAGACAGTCTCTATATCACATGGTGCCAGGAAAACTGGACAGCTACATGCAAAAGAAGTGAAACTAGACCACTTTGGTTTTATATCATACACAGAATAAACTCAAAATGGGTTAGAGACCATCAAATGTGAGACCTGACACCATGAGACTCCTAGAAGAAAACGTGGGTAGTAATTTCTTTGACATCAGCCATAGAAACATTCTTCTAGATATGTCTCCTGAGACAAGGAAACAACACCAAAAAATAAACTATTAGCACTACACCAAAATGAAAAGCTTTTACACCATCAATAAAACAAAAAAAGCAACCTAATGAATGGAAGAAGATATTTGCAAATGACATAGTAAGAAGTTAATATTCAATTAAAAAATGGGCAGAGGACGTGAAAATATATTTTTCCAAAGAAGACATACAGATGGCCAAAAGACACATGAAAAGATGTCCAATATCACTGATCATCATGAAAATGCAAATCAAACCCACAATATCACCTTACACTTGTCAGAATGGCTAGTATCAAAAAGATAAGCAATAACAAGTGCTGGAAAGGATGTAGAGAAAAATAGAATTCTGCATTTTTGGTGGAAATGTAAATTAGTACACACACTGTGGAAAATGGTATGGAGGTTCCTCAAAAAAATTAAAAAAGAAATAGCATGCAATCCAGTAGTTCCACTACTGGATATTTGCCCAAAGAAAACAAAAGCACTAATTCAAGAAAGATATATAGACCTCTATATTTGTTGCAGCATTATTTACAATAGCCAAGGTATGGAAGCAATGTCCATAGACATTGCTTGTCTATAGACAGATGTCCATAGACAGATGAATGGATAAAGAAGGTACTGTGTATATATACAATGGAATATCAGCCATAAAAAAGAATGAAATCTTTCCATTGTAACAACAAAGATGGACCTAGAGGGTATTATGGTAAATGAAATAAGTCAGAGAAAAACAAATACCATATGGTTTCACTTACATGTGGAATCTAAAAAACAAAACAAATGAATAAACAAACAAAAAGCAGAAACAGATCCATAAATACAGAGAACAAACTGATGGTTGCCAGAGGACAGGAGGAGTGGGGGGATGGGTGAGGGAGAGCAAGAGGTACAGGCTTCTAGTTATGGAATGAATAAGTCACGCAGATGAAAGGCACAGCATAGGCAGTACAGTCAGTGGTATTGTAATAGCCTTGCATGGTGACAGATGGTAGCAACAACTGTGGTGAGCATGGTGTAACATACAGAGTTGTGGAATCATTATGTTGTACACCAGAAATTAATGTAACATCGTGTGTCAAGTATACTTCAATGAAAAAAAAAGTTATGGCAAAACAAAAACGCCATCAGTTACCATATATGTAGAGTGGGAACATCCACAATCATGGAACTATGCAAAGTGAGGCATTTTTTCCCCTAAAATATTATTTTGGATAAATATAAAACATTATCAGGTATTTTCATCACGTCAGTAATATCTGGCAAGTTGGATTTCTTAATCACCATAAAAAACAGCAATAGCATATATTTTCACTTTTACCTGATTCATCTGAACAATCTTTGTCACATACCTTGTCCATGTATTTCCAGGTCTTCTGGTTGGGACCCTTGAATATCAAGTTTTGTGGGAGAGTGCTGTGCATTTGGCCTGTGTTAGAGAGAGGCATTATTTCTAATAGAAAACATTCCTTCATGATACTGTTTTAAGTATAATTCTGGATTTTAGTTATTAGTTGCTGGTGACTATTCTTTAATTTTTATTATCTGACCACCTCACCCCAGCAGGTAGCAGGTTCATTTTCGCCATGACCACAGTCCAGCTTGCTGTTACAAAGCAGGGAGGGTGGCAAGCGAGTGGTGAGATCTTCACACAAGAAGCCAAGTTGCTGAGAAGCTGGTTTACATGGCCCACACGGCAAATCTGGAAGGTTTATAAGACAAAGAACTGCATGTCGGCAGATGTGTCCATGACCATGAGCATCAGGCTTTAATAATACAATAACCTGCTTCCTCCTCCTTCTGCTTCTTTCCATTGTTCTTTTCCCCATTATTTCTCCTCATCCTTTTCTTTTTTTTTTTCCTCTCCCATCCTCCCAAACTCTCTAAGCTTTACTTAGTTTGCATTTCTTGCAATAAGACTGGCATTTGGGCGAGCAAGTATGGGCTCACTCCTGTCTGAGAAGCAATTAAACGTGACTGAGAAGGAGTCAACAAAGCTGGGCTCTGGCTTGAGCTTTGCCTCAGACTGGTTCTATGTGGCCCCTCCACTATTTTCTTAGCTAGAAATGGGAACCAAGAAAGCTTGCTACAACAACTTCAAGAGGATGTTGAATTAAACTGGCATCATTGTTTAAATGTAATGGGTCTACTTCCTCAAAAATGAGTGGGAGTTTCTCAGAATAATGTGATGGTACTTAAAATTTTTAAATTACAAAATTTCAAAGCTAAGATGTAAGTAGCAGATTGATAATACTTAAATCTCAAATATATCTACACCTAAATTACTGTATCTCCAGAAAATTCTGGTTTGGTGTATGGAGTGGTACACAGGCTGGAAATACTTAAGATTTAGGTGTAGAGTTGATGAGGACTTTGTGAAAGTGCATTTTGCATCTTGAATGTTTTACAGTTGGAACTAGATGGCTAAGTAAGAGGCAGATGACACTACAGTTTGTCTTCCCTTAATCCACGAGGTGCTTGGCATTGTGATTGTAGCTTACTGCTCTCAAATCACTAAAGATATTTAACACCACACTCACCCAGTTTAATACTAAAGTATATGCTCTTTCATATTGTTCACCATTTCCCTGGTCTCCCTCATTATCTCAGAAACCCCTTGAAGGTAGTATTGATGTTCTGTGTAAACGTCAGGGTTGGGCAGCCCTGGATTGGAACCTTGTCTTATCATTTTACCAGCTCTATGATCTTGGGCAAGACTCCCTGAGTCTCTGTTCAGAATGGTGATAACAGCTACCTCTCAAGACTGCTGAAAAGATTGAAATAAAGATGAGATATATGTAATGTTCAAAGCAATGGTTGGCACATACCACATGCTAATTGCCCATTATCAGTAGACTCACCCCAAATCACCTATAACAGGAGACTCAGCCATTTTGGAATTATATGGGGATTATATTCTTTTCTTTTTTAAAAATTATTATTTTTTTTTAATTGACAAGGGCCAGGCCAAGTAAACAGTCTGCTTACTTGGTTTTGCTCTCGGGAGATTTTGTTCCCTGAACGCTTTCCATAGAGTTCTGGAGGACGGGAATGAAAATACAGCCTTCCAATCTCTGGCCTGGAGGAGCCTAGAGCTTGGGGCGCCCCTCCTCAGTGCGCCCTCAGAGAAAAGCGCTCAATCACTCCCGTCTCCCTAGTCTCCGGCCGCACGCCGTACTCACCTGGCCTGTGACTGAGCATTTCTATCTTTGGTGCACGGCCCCATTTGGAGTCTCTAAACCCAGCAGATTCCTGCTCCGTGCTGCTTCTCCCTGAGGAGGAAGGTGAGTCTCCCCGGACCTGCCATTTGTGGAGTCCCTGCTTCAAAAGCAGTGGTCTCACTGTGCCTTGGATTGCGGTTTAAGGTAACCCCAATCTGAGAGCTCACTCCTCGGCTCCGTCTCTGTAGCCAGCTTCCCCGCTCTGATTGTGAGCTCTGCTACACTCAGACACCCCCAATCCTTCTGTGACCCCGCAGGACCTGAGACAACACTGTCCCTGCAAGGGCTCCACCCCCGCTTAGCCTCTGGAGTGATGTCCCTCCCCAGAGCCGACCTCTAAAAGTTATGATTTCATGCTCCACTGCTCTCTCACTTGCCAGTAGCCGGGTGACAGAGGCGCCCCCCACCACCAGGGTCTACCTTCCCAAATATCACCTCAGATTCACTTCTCCACATGTCCTACCTTCCAGAAAGTGGTCGCTTTTCTGTTCATAGAATTGCTGCTATTCTTTTCTTTGATCTCCTGCTGAGTTTGTAGGTGTTCAGAATGGTTTGATAACTATCTAGCTGAATTCCTGGGACCAGATGAAATATAAGTCCCCACCATCTTGCTCCTACCCTCTGGAAATAAATGTATTCTTGTTTGTTGAGGGAATTATTGTCAGATCTGCCACGAAGGGGACACACACACACTTACAGGTTTTACAGGTGTCCCAAATCTGACCCCAAGACCAGTCACAGCAGCCATAACTCCAAGCACAAGGAATGCCATGCAGAAAATCTGGAGACACTGCCTGGTGGGAGGCCAGCATTGCCGGGTCCCAGCAGATCACAAGCAAAAAGAAGGAGTCTGCCTCTCAGGGCAGAGACTTATCTTGAGGGCATTGTTAACTAGCTAGGTGTTGTTCATTGCTTACCTGAGTGTGAAAGGCAATAGCCAAAATGACAGGACCCTAAATCTATGCTCTGAGTTATAGTGGTGCTTTTGGTGTCTACAGTCTCTAATTTGATCTTCTGGATGACCAGCCTTCTGACAAGTGAGATTTGCTCTCCCAGTTGTGCAAATGAAGATTTAAAATGAAAAAATTGGTGAGCACCCAGTGAGGAATGGAATCGTTGAATCACTATGTTGTACACCTAATATAACAAAATAAACTGATATAACAAAAAACCTAAATTATAAACTAGTGTAACAAAAAAGAAAGAAAGAAAGAAAACATAAATAAAATGAAGAAACAGAGCCAGTGAGGTGAAATAGCTTCTGAGCTATTTTATGAGGTTTATGCTGGTATAAGTAGAATGATGTCACCTCAAACACAGGTCTTCTCTTTCCCTGCCGAGGGCTATTTGTACTATGCCAGTGTTTTCCAAACCCTGGTTTTCAAACTATGTATGTGAGACTCACTGAAGGAAGTACAAATTCTTATCCCCACACCCAGACCTGCAGAATCCAAGTGTCTAGTGAGTGGGGCAGGGGATCTACATAACTTTGAGCTTCTAAGGTCATTCTTATCCACACCAAAGCTTGAGAACTAGAGCCCTACACCCAAGATGACACGCAGACTTTGGTCTTGGGTACCAACCAGACATTCCAAAGGCTGTCATGTGGTGGTTTCTGGAGTTGGCAGTCCTTGAGGAGCAGGAGAGGCAAGCTGTTTTCCTTGAGTGGCTTGGGACCACGGGAACTGGCCTGACTGGTTTTATTGGTGTGCTCTAAAGAGAAAAACAGAGCACTCAGTCTGCTTCTGATCATTTTTGTCCGAGTTTGGCAGCCCTCACTTCCCAGACATGGAGACCCTTGGTGTTTCTGAGGCAGCGACTGGCCCAAGTTCCTGAATATCTCTGAACCTTCTTCAGAGGCCCGCATCTGCAGTTGTGGCATTTCTGGACCCCCACCCTAGGGAAATTAGCATTCAAACCCCCCTGTGGGAAAACAGTAGATTTTAATAGAAGAGAAATGGGATGACATCTTTCCTTGGGAGCCACTCCTAGACTCTAAGGCTTTTGTCCCTTTGGAAATATATCAAGTACAAATATTCTTTTCTAACTACCTAACGGTGTTAACAGGATCAACAGCCCTGTCACGAAGCTGTGAACAATGACTTTATTGGTGAGGAAACTCAAGCTTAAAGACACTCAGTGTCACAGCCACTAAATGGTAGAAACAGAGACTAGAACTCAATCAGACCTCCATGTCTTTTGGCCACACCACAAAGCTCCAGAAGCTTCCCTCTGCGGAATCACAAAAACCCTGTCAGCCCTTGCTCCTTAAACCAGAGCCTCCAGGTCCTGAGATCAGTGGTAATTTGTCCTTCCCAAATATCTACAGCCTTTAAAATGTCCTTACTCTTTGATTTAGAAATCCCACTTCTAGGACTCTCCCCTATGGGTATAAGAGGATATACAGAATAAAGTTATATGTAGGAAGTTTTGTTTTTTATTTAACATACTGTAATTTATAATAGAAAATACTACACGTGGGGCACCTGGGTTGCTCAGTTTTTAAGCGTCTGCCTTTTCCTCAGGTCATGATTCCAGGGTCCTGGTATAGAGCCCCACATTGAGCTCCCTGCTTCTCCCTCTCCTTCTCTCACTCCCTCTGCTTGTGTTCTCTCTCTGTCAAATAAATAATTAACATCTTTAAAGAAAAATACTAAATGCTGAACAGTGCTGAAACAGTCACCATAAATATTAAATACCTGTTTACTAAAATTGATTTAAAAAGCCACTCAGTTTTACATATGATGGGTTCTCAAAAACATATAACAATTATATAAATATATTGAGGATGAAAAAAAAGCTAAAGGAGTTATCCATGGCTGTCTCTGGGATTGTGGTTCATTTGTTTATCGTTCAGCAAATATTCTGGAGCACCTATGTCAGGCAGTGTGCTAGACTCT
The DNA here is from genome assembly GCA_003697995.1 of Taxidea taxus jeffersonii. NCBI lineage: Eukaryota > Metazoa > Chordata > Mammalia > Carnivora > Mustelidae > Taxidea > Taxidea taxus. Next base: position 24,960 of record ML107093.1, on the reverse strand, counting down.
GTAGATACAAAAATGAAAAAGATAAATCAGTATAGTTTGCCCTTGGTGCACTTTCAGTCTGGAGAACAATGTGATTTTTAGCAGGAGGGTTTACATCAAAATCATTAGGGGCCACTTTTAAAAAATTCATGTATTTCATGCTTCATTCCTGAAGATTGGCTCACTGAGTCCAGGATGGTTTTGGGGCAAAATGAAAATTTGTGAAAAGCTCCCTTGGTGACTGTGAAACACAGCTAGGATGAATAGGATGATAAATACTCTTCTATAATAGAGGTCTCCAAACTTTTATGACTGTATATCCCTTCAATAACAAAGTAAATAAGTGGAATTAAATTAGCATTCTCCCACAATACGCAAACACTTATTTATAGATCTATACCTGTACTCACCCACTAATATATTATATGTATTGTAAAACACTTCCAAAACTGAAATTTAAGAAAGATGAAATTAAATGTACTATATATAAAAATAAAAGTTCTATTTTTTTTTCTCTGACCCCACTGGATTCTCTTGTGCACCCTATGTGGTTCCTTTGGAAAGTATTTCTCTACTCTAAAGGGTAATGAGGCTGTGAGTGGCAAACAAGAGAGGAAGCTACTTTTAAGAAGTCATTGCTTATTTAGTGTGACAGTCCTGAAAGGTATTCAAAAGCTAATGCAAAAACTAATTATTAAAATAGAATTAGAATTAACATACACCTGTCATTAAAATGGAATTAGAGCAACAGAGCATGCCTTCATTACCTCAGTGGCTAATATGCAACTGGAAATCACTCCACCACAGGTCAGCAGACATGAGGAAACTTTATGGGGTTTCTGGGCCCTAAAATGCATCTTTTTTTTTTTTTTTAAGATTTTTTTTGACAGACATATCACAAGTAGGCAGAGAGGCAGGCAGAGGGAGGAGGAAGCAGGCTCCCCGCTGAGCAGAGAGCCTGATGCGGGGCTCGATCCCAGGACCATGAGATCATGACCTGAGCGGAAGGCAGAGGCTTTAACCCACTGAGCCACCCAGGTGCCCCCCTAAAATGCATCTTAAACTGAGCCAGAACACCCAAGCGGAAAGGAGAAGGAATTGTGCAGACTGAGAGATGAACAGAGGGGCTTGCACAAGACCTGGAGGCCTAAGGGCCTGCAGCAGCTCAGGACAAGCCTCAGGCAGTGGGATTCGGAGGTGCCTAGGGGCTAGAATGATGAGCTGGGGTGCCCAGGACACTTCACCCTGCCGGTTTCCTCATTTGTGGCTGAGACTCCGTCTGATGCAAGACCAACTTCCAAACTGAAGAGGGCAGCAGAGAGCAATGAACAGGCCGTAATTCTTTTTAGGATCTTTTCAGCCCACTAAGTGATGGCCACCACCCTAACTTGCTCAAGAGTGGTGCTGACAGGGAGGACCAGAAGGCCCGGGAGCCACTCATGCTTGTCCCATGCTACCCAGGAATGACTGGATGGGACATTTTAAAGCATTTGGAAGTAAATCTGGCACCACCACAGTGGCCACTGCCACTGTGACCGCGTTTCTCGTCTGAAAGCCTCATGAGGATGGTTTAAGCAGTTTCGTATACACTTCGGAGTAAGTTGAAGTATCAACTTCAAAGTAAGTTGTTGAGGTAAATGGCATTTGCGGGACTATTTCATAGTCGAGGAAACACGTGCCCAGAGATGTGAACACCTGTCCAACCATGGGAAGCTAATTAGTGACAGAGCTGGACTTCAACACATGTGTCCTAAAAGCAAATAGAGTTTAACTTCTTCTTATCTCATCTTTCTCAGAGTTCATGGACAGTTTCCCAAGAGTCTGCAAAGATATCCTATTTTTTAAAAAAACAAATCTAAATTTTTGTTTTCATTGTGATGATAATCTGTAACAGTCATAACAATCATATTCTCAGTTATCTAGAGGACCACAACTGAGCACTGGAATTCCTTCACCAGAATCCTAATTTTTGTATTCTTCAATTTGTGCCTCTCTTTGAGTTTATACCGAGCAAAATTCAGTGGACTTCATGGTATGCTCTATCACTGAGATTTGTTGCAGCAGCCTGAACACAGAAATCTAGTGGGAGTATTGAGTCATCTCAGGACACACAAAATACGGGCATGACAGACTAAAAAGTAACTTGCCCCATAATATCCATGTCCACATTTCCAGTAGCTGTGCACTGTGGTCTCAGTCTTTGATAGTATTATCTTTTAATTGTTAAATTTAAAAAAATTTGGTAAGAAGTATGCCCTGAAGAATGGTTCTGTCCTGGAGTACTGCGATAATTGGGTTAGTCGTCCACTGAATGCAGACTAGTATCTTCAAATGAAAAAAGAACTTTAGATTTTCAAGTGGCATCTGCATTGAACACTTACGGAGTGTTCATTAAGGGAAAGTTTTGTTTCTCCTGAGCTACAAACAAAGGGATTTATTAACACTCCTGTTTTGCATACAAACAGGCATTCCCAGGAGGTATACTTTCAAACTCACAATACGGAAACTCCTAAAAACGGAACCAACTTTTTTCTACCATTAACCCCAAATTGACATTTTTATTATTCAAAGCACTACTACCATCCACTTACCTATCACATTAAATTCATTTGCAAATCTATATTTTATTACCTTGATGGTAGTTGATTTCTATTTTTTTCTTCAGTTACATAGTCATCTATAAACATGGAGTTTATACATTGTTTCATGGTTCTACAGATTGAAATACATTTTATAAAAATTAAAATAAGAGTAACCTAGTGAGTGTTGGGGACTGCAATCACTTTCCAAGAGTGTGAAGGGGTTCCTTCAGTCCCCGGGGGGGCTGGAACCTACAGCAGAGGAGCTGTATTATGTCCCCACTGCGCGTCCCCTTCCCACTCCAGGATGGCTCACCTCTGAGAGCTGCTTACAGATTCTTTCCTTCCTTTCTTCTTCTGCAGCATCAGCCCCAACTCTTCCCTCACTGTAACTCCCTTCTTGGCTCCTGGGTTCATCAGGGGACTCTATTTCTTGGGAAAAGTTCTGAGATCCTAATCTAGTCCAATAACCTTATTTTACACATGAAGAAGCTGGAGCCTAGGTGGATAAAGTAAGTGGCTCTAGTTCAAGGTTACTGGAGGTGACTGCTGGCATTCCTGGTCCATATTGCAGGGAACAGGCACACAGAAAGAGCACAGGGAAGCAGCAGTCATTATTTCCCACGGGCCTGCTCATCTCCTGTTTCTAACGTGGGAGGGAGACTCCACTGGCGCATGATATAAGGCAATATGAGGGAGGTGACTACTGATTCCCACTGGCTAACATGGCGCCTGCAACTTCCATTGTCCCAGCCTCCTGCTTCCTCCAGCAGAGGCCTGTGACACAGGGGCCACACAGTCACTGCATTGGGTGGGAAACCTGAACCTAGACTTGGGTCTGCTCAGGTGGCAGTCGGCGCCCTGTGTGAGCCTTTGCTCTTCTATGGGCCTCTGTGTCCTCTTCTACAAAACCATCAGAATGACAGAAGAATTCCAGTGTCTCCCAATCTTCCCTAAATAAAAGAATCCTTTGGAGTGTTTCTTAAAAACCCAAATATCTGGGCTTCAACCCAGATTTGGAATATCTAGGGGAGATGCTGGCAATGTGTGTTTAACAAGGGCCCCGACTCATTGTTATCTGCAGGAAACACAGAAGCAGTGAGCTCTCCAAAACTGTGAGTCAGCAAAAGCCCCCACCATACTAAGAGGAGGACCTGACAGTCACAGTCAGCTTTCACCCCTAACGGGATCACTGCCAGATCTGTGAATGAGTCAGCCAGAAAGTCTGGGGGACTAAGAAAACAAAATGGGCCAGTTTGTTCAGAGGAATTAATTGACAAGAGGGCAAGGGCAGGCTTTGTTTTTTCTTTTATTTTTTTAAAAGATTTTATTTATTTATTTGACAGAGAGAGATCACAAGTAGGCAGAGAGGCAGGCAGAGAGAGAGGAGGAAGCAGGCTGTCTGCAGAGCGGAGAGCCCGATGTGGGGCTCGATCCCATGACCCTGGGATCATGACCCGAGCCGAAGGCAGCAGCTTTAACCCACTGAGTCACCCAGGTGCCCCCTGTTTTTTCTTTTCCTTTCTTTTTCTTCTTCTTCTTCTTTTTTTTTTAATTTAAAGACTTTATTTATTTGAGAGAGAAAAAGAGTGTGCACAAGGAGGCAGAGGGGCTGAGGGGAGCAGGACAAGCATGCTGAGCTCAGAGTCTGACACTGGGCTGGATCCCAAGACCCTGGGATCATAACCTGAGCCAAAATCAAGACTCAGATGCTCAACCGACTGGGCCACCCAGGCACCCCAAGGGCAGGCTTTCAAGGAGGGACAGAGACTCTTGTGGAGGAGCAGGAGGAAACTTTCCTGGGTGACAGGGTGTCAACCTTGTGGAGGAGGTCTGGCCTGGAGGAAGCGATCTACACTTCTTTCAAGGCTCTGAGGGAAGCCAGCCCTGTGGTTCGGTGTCAGAGGATGGTTTGTCCAATGTGGCATGTAGATTAGCAGTGGCTGGGCTTCAAGGGGATCTTGTGTTCCCAGGCGACACATCCCAACTCTGTGGGAGACCAAGTTCCATTTTCTGTCTTTATGGCCAATGATACCATTCAGTCAGAAATAGGTATGTGGACATAAAGGGTATAAAAGAAAAATTATTCTGACACTTGTTAAAATGTTGAGGAAGACTTCACTTGAGACCATTGCAGCAGGGGAGAGTGAACTCAGTTCCAACTATAGCCAAAACAGTGGAAGATTTATAGCCAATGAACAGAGTGAGGGGGTCTGTGAATGGAAAGTTATTATGAGAAACTTGATTAGCCATCAAGGTAGGGGGACCCTTGCTAAAGCAGGCCAACACTCATCAAGGGCAAGGGATTCTTGACAGACTAGCTTAGTAGATTTGTGCCAAGACTGGACTCAGCAGGCCAAGGTCAAAGGCAGTAGGCCAAAGCCAAAGTCAAAGTCAGGTCAAGAAGATGGCTTAGAGGGACGCCTGGGTGGCTCAGTTGGTTGGGCAGCTGCCTTTGGCTCAGGTCATGATCCCAGCGTCCTGGGATGGAGTCCCGTATCGGGCTCCTTGCTTGGCGGGGAGCCCTCTTCTCCCTCTGCCTCTGCCTGCCACTCTGTCTGCTTGTGCTCGCTCTCTCTCTCTAACAAATAAATAAATAAAATATTTAAAAAAAAAAAGAAGATGGCTTAGAGGAGCCTGATTAAAGTTTGGTCAAGAAGAAGTCTTTGTCAGGCAGTGAGATCTCCCATGGTTGAAATGAGGTAATAAAAAGCTAGTAGGAGGGGCGCCTGGGTGGCTCAGTGGGTTAAAACCTCTGCCTTCGGCTCAGGTCATGATCCCAGGGTCCTGGGATGGAGCCCCATGTCAGGCTCTCTGCTCAGTGGAGAGCCTGCTTCCCCCCCTCCACCTCTGTCTGCCTTTCTGCCTACTTGTGATCTCTGTCAAATAAATAAATAAGATATTAAAAAAGAAGCTAGTAGGAATGTGAATTTTTCCCTGTCAGGCTAAAGAAGCTGGCTGAGAAGAAGAATCATCCTTAGTAAATATTATTTTACTAGGATTATTGACCCAGGATTATTGACCTGGGGGCTTGTGTTACTTGATAGAGATAATATTAATAATAATATAACCGTAATAATTATAGTTCTCATTTATTAAGAAATTATCATGCACCAGTAGTTGTATATGCATTATTTCAGATCCTTAGAAAATCCCTCAAATAGAGTATTATTATTTTAACTTTTACAGGTGAGGAAACTGCGGTGCAGGAAAAGTACTGTCAAAGTCAGGCGCTGAATCCAGGTTCATCTGATTTGAAAACTCTGATTACTTTCACTGGGGCATAACTCTTACAGACAGCAGTTTGTAGAGTGAATGAAATAACAAAGAGAATGTGGGACGCCTGGGTGGCTCAGTTGGTTAAGTAGCTGCCTTCAGCTCAGGTCATGATCCCAGCGTCCTGGGATCGTAGTCCCACATTGGGCTCCTTGCTCGTCAGGGAGCCTGCTTCTCCCTCTGCCTACCACTCTGTCTGCCTGTGCTCGCTCTCTCTCTATAACAAATAAATAAATAAAATCTTAAAAAAAAATAACAAAGAGAATGAATAAATGAGCACACCAGCTTTGTTTCAAGACTAAAATAATTTTCCAGATAAAAAGACTCTTTTCATCTCTGACAAGCCATAAAAACTGCACGAGCCTCTTATCCACACTAACTTTGCCTCTCTCCCTGGCCTTGCTACAAGGCCCCAGGTTCAGTACTATCGTTCTGTTTTTTTGTTTTGTTTTTAAGATTGTATTTATTTACTTGACAGAGAGAGAGATAGCAAGAGAGGGAACACAAGCAAGGGGGGTGTGAGAGGGAGAAGCAGGCTTCCCGCTGAGCAGGGAGCCCAACAGGGCTTAATCCCAGGCCCCTGGGATCATGACCCGAGCTGAAGGAAGACGCTTAACAACTGAGCCACCCAAGCACCCTCCACCTACCCCCCCCCCCCCCCTCTTTTTTTAATGTGACTGAGATGCCGAACAGGAAAGGTTAGTTGGCTCTGAGCCTAGAAAACTTAGTAGACAGCTGAGCACCTTGGAAAGCCTGAAAACTGAGGAGGACTGATGGTATTACACAGATCCCCTTGATGTGTTGGTGTCCTAGGCTTACTACTTCCCTTTGCCTATTTCAGACTAAAATCCACTGGTCAAAGTGGTAAAAGGAGAGAGGTCTTGTGACTTTTGTGCGGAGAAGCTTCGTTCGTTCTCTTGTTGCTGTTGTCTGTGGAGGGGGAAGTTTGTTGTCAAAAATGCACGAGTGATTTGAATACCCCGATGGCTAGAAATATTAAGAGCTAATCCAAACCATCAGAGCTGTTGGCTCCAAACCTAGCAAAGAAGGGTAAACAAAATCTTTCTAAACTGGGAAATGGTTCAGGATTATTTTCTTTGCTTTTCCAACTCATCAAAGATAAGCTTTCAACACCACAGCATTTTATTAAAAATTTTCTAATTGCCTTCATTGTTTTGTTAATCAAGTGTAGCATCTTTGATCTGTATCATTAATCGGGTTCTTTCAAACCATGTTGACATTTTGGTTGTTTTTGAGCGCCCCCCACCGCCCCTGCCTTTTCATGCAATAGGTCATGTCTTATTAACCTCTTTGAAGATTGGCTGTCTCTTTAGGGATATTTGAATCATACTGATTTGTATGCCCATAAAATATGCAGTGAGGACAGATGGACAGAAGGCTGGAGTGGAAAGAAGGAAATGATTATCTTCCAGTGCAAAATGTGTATTGTAAGTTTCTATCTATGTCACAAACTAAGAGGTCACACATATAAAATAATGATATGAGCTACTATAACATAGTTGTTTTCTGTTAGTCTCAGTCGATTGATAGTAATACTATCAGCTAGAAATGCCTGCACCCTTTCTACCCATGACAAATCCTCACAGACCTTTCCCCAACCAATGCTGTAGCTGAACCTGCCCTGGGGCTCCTTTTATGACTGCAAATTGTACCTCAACAACAAACACCAGGGCATTTCCAAAAAAAAAAAAAAAAAATCACAAGGTTTATTACTCACGAGTCCTGGAGGGTACCCGGCACACCTGGAGTCACAGACTCAGGTCATGGGGAGAGAGAGAGAGAGAGGGAGGGAAGGAAGGAGGGAGAGAGCCTCCTGCCTTTATGTAGTTGAGGGTGGTGTCTTTTGTCTCAAGGCTTTGCTGTCGGTGAATCCTAAAGCTAGAATTAAAATATAACCAAGTTCCTGGTATTATATCTGATCCCCCATTTAAAATCAACTCTTGTTGTAGTTATATCTTGTGTATTTCAAGATATAAGGCCTTGTGTATTTCAAGATTTCAAGGCCTTGTGTATTTCATCAAATTTTCGGTGCTTTTGATATTGACAATTTCTGGATCCTATGTGAAGGGGTTAATGGAAGAGCTCCCATTATACTACATCATGACTGCCACCTGGTGGCCAGTTATTGTATGACACATCGACTGCAAGGTGCTTTCAGAGAAGCATGGTGATTTGAGAGGTTCAAATGAGAACAAGAAAATACATTATATGTTAATAAAAATAAAAAAAATTTTAATGAGAAAAAGTGCACTTTAGAATTGTTGAGACAGGTATATTCACATAAAAGAAAAATTAGACACTAACTCTACATTTTGCATAAATTTTCCATAGTTGGCCCTTAAATAACAACTTTGGTCCTTTAAAATATTATTTGATTTATGAAATCCTAGTTGATACCCCAGTGGTGACAGTGTATCACTATTGCACAAAGTCCATGACAGCTATGCAGGGCACACTGTGCTTGTGGCCACCATCAACCTATTGAGAAAAAAAAAGTTCTTTTTTTTTTTTTAAGATTTTATTTATTTATTTGACAGATCACAAGTAAGCAGGCAGAGAGAGAGAAGGAAGCAGGCTCCCTTGCTGAGCAGAGAGCCCGATGTGGGGTTCGATCCAAAGACCCTGGGATCATGACCTGAGCCGAAGGCAGAGGCATTAACCCACTGAATCACCCAGGCGCCCCGAGAAAAAAAAAGTTCTTATATCAGTACATAATTTAGTCCTGATAGTCAGTCAATCTCTCTCTTTCTCCCTCTCCCTCTCTCTTTTCTTTTGGAAAATGTAGATAGAAAATTATTTATGGTGAGCATCTTCTTTCTTTTTATTTAATTTTTTTTTTTTTTTTGAGAGAGAGAAAGCACACGTGCACTATAGGAAGGGGCAGTGAGAGACAAGAGAGAGAGAATCTTAAGCAGTTTCCACACTGAGATCAAGAGTCAGACTCTTAACCAACTGAGCCACCTAGGTGCCCCAGGGCTAGGGGGTTCTAAGCTAGGCACAAGTTGTGTCCTAGGCTGGCAGTAGGACTTGTCTGAACAGGATGGATGAATTATTAGAATGGTGGCCCCAGGGGTCTGTTTATAGAAGTGTGCATATTGTGTTGGGTGGAGGCTCTTCTCAGGGAAGGTTTGTGGAGGAGGTTGAGCAGTAAGGGACAGTGAGAGAGGGTGGTGAATGTCTCTGATAACTGCCCCAAAGCTGGTCTTCTGGAATCTGGAAACCTAGCTGAGCCCAGGAGAGAAACAGGAGGGGAGAGGAAAGGGAAGGGAAGAGAGAGAAGGTGGATGGGGGGGAGAGGCAAGGAGGGGATGGTGAAGGGGAAGAGGAGAAAGGACGTGAAAGGGGAGGAGAGAAGAGAGGGGAAGGGAGGACAGGAGAGAGGGATGGGGAAGCATGACCTGAACTAAGGGGCCTGTTTTCATAAAGCGCTTGTGGTTCTCAGGTGGTAAGATGGGACACAGTGTGTGGGAGAGGGCTATTCTCCTTATTTATTGTAACTATCAACATTCTTAGCACCAGAAACCCACTCTGGCTAAACAGAGAAGGAATCAACTGAAAGCTGCTGGTTCACAGAAATACCAGGAGGTCATAAGCAGTTGGCTGGAGGAAAGCCAGGGACAAGGGAGACCAGGCAACTGCAGGGTCACACTCAAAATCTCACCAGTGACGACATCGCTGTCATATTTCGCACAGCAACCGCTGCTCCCAGAACCTGGATATTGTTGGGGTCGGTGCTATCACTCTTGTGGACACCAAGAGTAGCTACTGCTTTGGGTCAGTAGCTATCCAGTCAAAAATCTGGGTTGGGAGCATCTGCTTGGTTAAATCTCCATCACATACTTGCATTCTACCTGTCAGGGAGGCTAGGAGGATGAAGGCTGGAAAGCGGAGGCCAGGAAAAAAAGCACCTGAGGTTTTTTGCTTCTCTAAAGGGAGGCAATTTGAGGGGCACCTGGGTGGCTCAGTCAGTTAAGTAGCTGCCTTTGGGTCAGGTCATGATCTCAGAGTCCCGGGATTGAGCCCCACTTGGAGTTGGGCTCCCCGCTCAGCGGGGAGCCTATTTCTCCTTCTCCCTCTGCCCTTCCCCTGCTCATGCGCGTTCTCTCCTAAATAAGTAAATCAAATCTTTTTTTTTTTTAAGATTTGATTTATTTATTTGACAGACAAACATCACAAGTAGGCAAGGAGGCAGGCAGAGAGAGGGGGAAAGCAGGCTTCCCACCGAGAAGAGAGCCCGATGTGGGGCTCAATCCCAGGACTGGGATCATGACCTGAGCCGAAGGCAGCGGCTTAACCCACTGAGCCACCCAGGTGCCTCAGTAAATCAAATCTTTAAAAAAAAGGGGGGGGGGAGCTGATTTGAGACATTGTTTTGGGAGCACAAAAGTATTGGTGAACTTAACTACACAAAAATAAAATACACCTGCTCTGAAAAAATGACCATAAGGCCAAAAGCCAGAATCCAAATGACAAATCAACTTTTCAAAGAAACTGGAACACTTTAACATGAATCAACTAGTTATCTATTTACTTACCTGTATGCACAACAGAGAAAAATAGGGAGTTCTAAGACTGTTATATTTAAGAAAGAAGTATGGGGGCACCTGGCTGCACCTGGTTAAAGGTCTGCCTTCAGCTCAGGTCATGATCCCAGGGTTCTGGGATCAAGCCCCACATTGGGCTCCCTGCTCAGTGGGGACCCTGCTTCTCCCTCTCCCTCTGCCCCTCCTCACCCCGTCTTGTTCTCTCTCTCTCAAAAATAAATGAATAAAAACCTTAAAAAATAAAAAAAGAATCTATAACAGCACAGAAAGTGGTTCATTCTCTGAAGAAGGCGGTAAGGGCAAACTCTGGCTCCAGTGGGCTCTTCACCACATACTGCCAACCTGCTCCTGAGGCAGTCGAGCGACCTCTGAGGCAGGAGCTCACTGGGATAGGGGTTTATGTAATTGACCTCGTTTTGCTCCTGAACCAAAATCAAGAATCAGACACTTAACCAACTGAGTCACCCAGGCACCTGAGAAACAAACTTGAAATATAAATATGCAGCTAGATTGAAAGTAAAAAGATGGAAAAAGATATGTTGAATAAACTGTCATGCATTTATTTTATTTCTGTGAGAGGGTCATACAGTCTTTTGGAAATTAGGTTTTAATCAGTTTTGAAGATCATCCATTGAGGTGTTTGAGGGGAATAATCCAATGCAGACAAAGATATGGATTTGGGGGCACCTGGGTGGCTCAGTGGGTTAAAGACTCTGCCTTCAGCTCAGGTCATGATCTCAGGGTCCTGGGATCAAGCCCCGCATCAGGCTCTCTGCTCAGTGGGGAGCCTGCTTCCTGCTCTCTCTCTCTGCCTGCTTGTGATCTCTCTCTCTCTCTGTCAAATAAATATAATCTTTAAAAAAAAAAAAAAGATACAGATTTGCCTGCACATCTTTCTTGGGTTGAAGTGAGTCCTGGGTGGCAACAGAACTTGAACTTTTCTGACTTTCTAGTTTTTTTTCCCCTTCTACTGACACATTATGTGTCTGTTTTTATTTCTAGTTTATACACCCCTTGTAAGTCTGTTCCTAGTGGCAGCAGCAGCAGTGATCGGGGATTTGCTTTTATGGTCTATGTGGTGATCTCTGTTAGATGTATAATGAAGGTCTGTTGGTGAGACATAACAAATAATCCAACTTATTAGTGGTTTTTGTTGTTGTTGTTGTTGTTCTGTTTTGTTTTTTGATCTGTTTGTCTTTGCAGTGTCAAATCAATTAAGAATTACATGCTCTGGGGTGCCTGGGAGGCTGAGTGGGTTAAGCCTCTGCCGTCGGCTTGGGTTATGATCTTAGAGCCCCGCATCAGGCTCTTTGCTCAGCAGGGAGCCTGCTTCCCCCTGCCTCTCTGTCTGCCTCTCTGCCTACTTGTGATCTCTGTCAAATAAATAAATAAAATCTTTAAAAAAATAATTACATGCTCACTGGAAAGGAAAATACTAAGTTTTTGTTCCATTCTGATCATGTCCCCTGAAATCAAGAGTCCGAGGCTTAACCACCGGAGCCACCCAAGCACCTCTGAAATGAACCATTTTAAGATGGTGTTTGATTCTCTCTGTTGGCCTCAGTATTCAGAAACAAATACTTTTAGTGAGTCTCCTTACTTTTTATACTCCTGTTGGCATAGATTCATTAACAATCTGTCCTTTTTACCAAGATACAATCAGATAAATAGATTGTTCAACCAAAGCCATACCCAGAAGTTTATATTTGAGAATGCTGCTCTTAATCAGGTGTAGGAAGTCTATGCCAGGGCACAAAGGGTTGACTTTATACGTAGAGCTAATGCCTACAAAGCCCTCCCCCAAAATAGAGGTAAGGAAAGTCCCTTCCCAGAAAGGCAGGGACCTTAACAAATTTTGCAGAATTTCAAAAAGAGAGGAATTCACCCTGATTTAGTGATATTGTAGGTGAAATCCAGTGGAACAACTTTCTTGGGTTTGGGGCCCCAGACTTGGAGTAGAGTAGCAAATAATCGAGGCTTTTAAAGGTCTGAGATACCTTATGGAAGTTTCTGAATAGAAGGTAATTTTTTGGGGTCTGTGTAGTTGCTCAGTAAACTAAGACTCTAGATTTGCAAAGAAAACTTGTCTCTATGGTTAAATTGTTGTATATATATAAATAAGTAGGTCAATCTAGTAAGACCAACTTTTTATGATCAAGAATATTCTTTGAATATTTGTTATTTATTTATTTTAAAGTTTTACTTAAATCCTAGTAGAGTTAGCATACAGTATAATATCAGCTTAAGATGTACAACACATACAACACCCAGTGCTCATCATGGTAACTGTGCTGCTTAATCCCCATCACCTATTTCACCCATCCCCGTACCCACCTCCCCTCTGGGAAACGTCAGTTTGTTCTCTATAATTAAGAGTCTGTTTCTTGGTTTGTCTTTCTCTTTTTTCCTCCCTGTGCTTGCTTGTCTTGCTTCTTAAATTCTACAGTTGAGTGAAATCATATGGTATTTGTCTTTCTCTGACTTATTTCACTTATAATACTCTCTAGTTCCATCTATGTGATTTCATTCTTTTTTATGGCTGAGTAATATTCATAATTATCTGAAAGCTTGGAAAATAAAAAATAAGGGTGGCACAGCCTCCCTCATGCTGTATAGAAGTCTGCCCAGGGATAATCTGGGATAGTGATTCTCAAAATGAGATCCCTGGACCAGCAGCATCACTTGGAAACTTGTTAGAAATTACAGTTCCTGGGTCCCACCCCAGATTAACTGAATCAGAAACACTGGGGAGGGGACCCAGAAGTTTGTATTTCAGTCAGTCCTCCACATGATTCTGATATACACGAAAAGTTTGAGAACCCTTAACTACTTAGTTCACCTCACTGTTCCTGTCAGTTTAAGGTGCCAGACTTAATGAAGTTATCTGTTATATAACATGTTATCTGATAGGTTTCCGTCTGGAGATGCACATCATTTCTGTCCGGGAGAAAAGATAGTCTCAAAGGTTATGGTCTGAAGGCTTATTGGACATTAACCAGATTTGCATCTGACTCAGCAATCTTATATACTTACATTGCCTAAAATACCCAGTTCTTGGAATTAGTTTTAATGTCTTACTTGTTCCCTTATGAGAAATTGAGTTGAAGAAAATCTTTTGACAGATGTTCATTTTACATGTACATGTGAATAATGGTTTTTAACCTTTCGACAATTATTATCAATGTCCTTCACACTGTGGTGGTAATGAGACCTAACATGAGGCAGTGAGTTCTTTTGATGGCAAGACTGTGTCTTCTTACTCAGTATATTATCCTCATATCAAGCACAGTGTCTGGTACACAAGTCATGAATAAATATTGTGCAGTCAGTAAACACTCCCTAAAAGGTATTTGATTTTTTAAAAAAGATTTTATTTGCTTGAGAGACAGTACACACATGGTGTGGCAAGCAGGAAAAGGGGCACAGGAAGAGGGAGAGAGAATTTTAAGCACACTCCATGCTCAGCAGGGGGACCCTATGCAGGGCTGGATCTCAGGACCCTGATGAGATATGACCGAACCAAAACCAACAGTTGGACATTTAACTGATGAAGCCATCCAGGCACCCCAAAGGCATTTGATTTTTAAGAGAGGAATTTACAACTGCTTTTTAAAAATTTTTTTAATTTATTTGATAGAGAGAGATCACAAGTAGGCAGAGAAGCAAGCAGAGAGAGAGAGAGGAGGAAGCAGGCTCCCCGCAGAGCAGAGAGCCCGATGCGGGACTCGATCCCAGGATCCTGAGATCATGACCTAAGCCGAAGGCAGAGGCTTATCCCACTGAGCCACCCAAGCGCCCCTACAACTGCTTTTTAAGGATCATTCCTGTTGTTCTAATTAACTTGTATTAGTGTCTACTTCTTTTATTTTTTTTAAAGATTTTATTTATTAATTTGACAGACAGAGATTACAAGTAGGCAGAGAGGCAGGCAGAGAGAGAGAGGAGGAAGCAGGCTCCCCGCTGAGCAGAGAGCCTGATGCGGAGCTCGATACCAGGACCCTGGGATCATGACCTGAGCCTAAGGCAGAGGCTTTTAACCCACTGAGCCACCCAGATGCCCCAGTGTCTACTTCTTAAGGGACTTTTCTGGGGTTTGTTATCAGGGTCCCTGAGGCTAAAAGATGTCAGAATTGGAAAGGGGAATTTTCTTTAAGATATTCTCTGAGATCGGGACGCCTGGGTGGCTCAGTTGGTTAAGCAGCTGCCTTCGGCTCAGGTCATGATCCCAGTGTCCTAGGCTCGAGTCCCACATCGGGCTCCTTGCTTGGCAGGGAGCCTGCTTCTCCCTCTGCCTCTGCCTGCTGCTCTGTCTGCCTCTGCTCGCTCGCCCGCTCTCTCTCTGACAAATAAATAAATAAAATCTTAAAAAAAAAAAATATTCTCTGAGATCTGTTGATCTAAGAATCAGAGCAGGAGTTATGTGGTTATTTTAGATTCCATTCCAGCATAAGTCCTTTGAGCAGCTCTTCAGCTGTGGAGAGCACTTGTAAGCTCACACAAACTGATGTGCCCAAATGGATCGTTGGGTTTTACCTTACACTATGAATAGGAACTAATACTTCGTGGGTATGTACCACTAACAAGAAAAGGAACCAAATGGAAGGGTTAATGTTTTAGGTAAGTCAGTCAGAAGTGCTGGAAAATCGATTTAAAGTCTATGCCTGACAATGGGTGAAATATTAGTGCTGTTTTCACATATTATTTAGATGGCCTTTGGAATGAACAGCCATCATTTTCCTCTCCTTTCTCTGTGGTTTTCCTTCTGGCAGCCTTTGCCTCTTATGTTCCAGGAAGTCCGGGAGCCACGGTGGATTGTTAACCAGTCATTCCCATTCTCCCCCCAACTCCAAAATAGCAGTATATTTATATCCCATCCTAGATTTCTGACTCCTAGAAACTTAAATCTTGAGCACAATGATAAACAAGGGGGTTTTAAGCTAAACATTACCAGAACAGCATCCAAAACAATTGACCCTGATTTCCTGATTGAGATCCCTGGCCTAGTTTTCTTCCTTTGTATTGCCTGCTTCTTTAGCTTTCCTCTCCATTCTGTCTTTCTATAATTCCCTTTTGCTTCAACTAGATGAAATTTATGTAGTTTATAAACGAAGTATCATAACCGAGGTAACATCTATTTTCCAGATGAAAATAATGCAAGTCTCACACTCATTGGACAAGGAAAATTCCAGCCCATGGCCCCTTTCTAGATTTTGGTGTAACACAAGTTTACAGTGCTCCTTTAGTGGAATTAAAGAACATCTGACTTTTATTGAAGGACTAATATTTCCTCCTGAAAAACTTATTTACAAGAGAAAAATATTCTAAATATATTCCTAAAAATGACAATTAAGTCCTTGTTGATTGACTTACATTTGATTTATTTTATATTGTTTGATCTAATGCAGTGTCCTGGCAGGACAGAAGGTTAAACTAAAAATCCTAAAGTAATCCATTTTAATCATCTAAAATTAATAAAAAAAAACTTTTACCCTAAAGATACAAATGTAGTGATCTGAAAGGGCACATGCACCCGAATGTTTATAGCAGCAATGTGCACAATAGCCAAACTATAGAAAGAACTTAGATGTCCATCAACAGATGAATGGATAAAGAAGATGTGGTATATATATATACAATGGAATACTATGAAGCCATCAAAAGAAATGAAATCTTGCCATTTGCGACGACATGGATGGAACTAGAGGGTATTATGCTTAGCGAAATAAGTCAATCGGAGAAAGACAACTATCATATGATCTCTCTGATACGGGAAAGTTGAGAGGCAACGTGAGGGGTTTGGGGAGTGGGAAAGGAATAAATGAAACAAGATGGGATCGGGAGGGAGACAAACCATAAGAGACTCTTAATCTCACAAAACAAACTGAGGGTTGCTGGGGGGGAGGGGAGGAGGGAATGGGTGGTGGGGTTATGGACATTGGGGAGGGTATGTGCTATGGTGAGTGCTGTGAAGTGTGTAAATCTGGTGATTCACAGACCTGTACCCCTGGGGTTAATAATACATTATATGTTAATAAAAAAATAAAAAATTAAAAAAAGACTACCATGCAAACTAACAGAAAAAGTACTTTATTTATTTATAACATCATTTTGTAAACAATCACACTGTGCATTTTTAAGTTCAACAAAAACAAATTTTTTTCCTTTAGATTTATAGCAAACCTGTGTGAAGTCAATGAGTTAATACAACAGTGAAGATGAACAGGGTAGAATAATTTTTGAAAATGTTAAATTACAGCACTTGATACAAAGATAACTATCTGTACCATAAAAATTTACATGCCACATAACATTAATTTATAATTTTAAATATGCAGTAAAACACATTTATAAAAAAGCATCAACATTAATTTTATTATAAACCAGTGAATTATTCAGAGGAATATTAAAACTTACTAAAACCAGTAAATTTTGCAACTGAGGTAAAAATTTATAAGTAAACAAAACTATCATTTATAAGAGCCGAAAAGTAAATGGAAGGGCAGACAACACTTCCTGATGACTATGTCTACTCCTTGATATTCTGAAGCAGCTTCAGTAAATGTGACTCAATGACCTGTTGAACTGGAACAGACAGGTTATCAAGACCACAGTATGTTGATCATAAAATTTTACACAGAACTGTCAAATTCAACTTAACATCAACTTCTCCTTAAAATAAAGTTATTTCAGGGCACCTTGGTGGCTCAGTGGGTTAAGCCTCTGCCTTTGGCTCAGGTCATGATCCCAGGGTCCTGGGATTGAGCCCTGCTTTTCCCTCTCTGCCTGCCTCTCCCCTCTCTGCCTGCCTCTCTGCCTACTTGTGACACCTCTCTCTCAGTCAAATAAATAAAAAAAATCTTTAAAAAATACTAAAATGGGTAATATATACCCATTTTCTGAGGATGGTAAGATTGCAATGCACTACCTAGTGCACTTAAAACTTAGCCCGTCACTGACTTAGTGATCGTCCAAGTTCCTGGATTCTGTTCTCGTACAAGGTGTGTTCTAAGGAACAGAGAAAGGGCAACTATAAAGCACTTTATAAGTAATTTGCTACAAAAATGTTAAAAAACTCTGGTCTGTAAATAGGTGTGTAATCTTGCAAAGAATTATTTGGGTTGATGTCAATTAACAGTAACAAACTCATTTCCAGACTTTGCAAGAATTTGTTGATTTTGCCCAGAGTTAAAAGTTACTGTCAGGAGTTAGGATAACATGCCATATTTATGACTACAAATGATGAAAACAGTTTAATCCACTAGTCTGTACTGTTTACAGAGTTTTACCAAGTAAAATAAAACCTGAGGGGCGCCTGGGTGGCTCAGTAAAAACCTGACAGTTCTAAAATACTTACCACTTCTATAGCCCAAGGCTACAGCTAAATCCATAGAATTATACCCAGAGTCGGTTTCAATGGTTGGGTCAGCTCCATTTTCTGTACCAAAACAGAAAAATCTGCATAAATAAAATGAAAATATAGGTATGTTTGTCTGTGACTGACTCAGTGCAAACGGCAGGACAGATCCTTAGCAAAGAGTGCACAGAATTCACTTTGGCGGTCAGGGGGAGGGTGCCTCAAACAAACAGGGGTCCTCGCTAACAGATAAAACTCATCAACAACCTTAGACAAAACTTATGCCCAAAGACACTGTGGACAGGAAAACAACGATGGATTCAGACATTATCCTCAAGAGGAAGCAACAGGGACAAATGCTCCAAGCACAGGTGTGCTGCAGGACAGAGCTGCTTCTCCCACATGCAGCTCTGTGGCCATGGGCACTTCAGCAGGGTTAACATATTTAATAATAGTCATTCTCTTGAGTGCCACCAGAGCAGCCAGCTTGTAAGAAATTAAAGTCCTCACATGGTATTTTCTAAATATCACTTTCATTGGCTTACCTAAGAGCATTTTTACACATTTAACATGATTTCCATGTACAGCATAAAGCAAAGGTGTCCCTCCATTCTGCAAAGGAAAAGGTGCTTTAGTTTTTCAAGGTGAGCAAGAGTGGAATAATTTAATGTTGCTGTGAGATGTTTTACTAAAAACTGGGTATGTAAAAGTTGTTTAAGGCAATTTTTTTTTGCAATTTTCATATTTAATGAAGAATATTTAAATCAGAAACTAAGTTCATACCATTAACTTTTTCTTTTACATGTTTAATTAGCTATTTTTCCAAATGTCTAGTAAAATTTATTATCTCTCCAAACTAAGTAATTCCTAAGATTTATTACGGTATTTTAAAAATCAGTACTATAGACTCACCCAATCATATTCATTTACATCAACTCCACAATCAAGCAGCATTTTGACAATATCTGTGTAGCCTTTACTACAGGCCAATGAGAGTGCACTTTCTCGACCTTTTCCTAAAAGCTGGGGATCAGCACCCTGGAGTGGCAAGGAGAGATAAAAGACTTTTCAATTCATTTAAATAAGAATATTGTTATTTCTGTCAATAAGAATTACAGTTCAGTACTTAGGCCAGGTAATGTTCTTCACTTAATAATGCAAACTTCTACTCACGGATGTCCTAATTATCACGGTTGGCTGGAGGACTTCCTTCCTCCATCTTGAGGCTAACTATCCTTCCACTCTGGAGTTAAGTTACATCTCCCCCATGACGCTTCTCCTACAATGCTGACCATTCTTTTGTTCCCACTGCACTCTGAGGGAGTTAGGCATGAGATTCTCTCTTGCTGTTTCATGTATGATTAGTCTTATCTGCCCAACTAGATCCATGTTTCACAAGAATACGAAAAGCGTACAAAAATGTTTTGGATCCTCTACCATTATATCTAGTTGGCTGGAGATACAAAATCTTTACTCAAGACTTAAGTAACTACATGTATACATTTTCCGAGGCAGTTTCCTTACATTTTGAAGTAGAAACTCTACCACAGCTATTTGCCCGTGTGCTGCAGCCCACATCAAAGGAGTAAATCCTTCTTCATCTGTGTGATTGATAACATTTTCTATTTAAAAGAAAAACAATTTTTGTAATCTAATTTAACAACCATCTATTAATATCATTATGAAAATACTGGCATTCTAAAAAGTGGATTATACTACTCAATGAGGTTCACTTCCTGCTGACTTATTTGCTGTCCTATTATGTGAGTTTGTACCATTAACTTTTTCTTCTTCCATGTGTTTAATTAGCCAAGTTAATGAACTAATAAGCAAAGGTGTTCCTCCATGATTTATAATCTTGAAGTAGAACAGCCTTTCGAAGAAGGATATAAAACTCAGAGGTTACAAGGAAAAAAATAAATTTACCATTACAGAATGTTAAACTTCTGTTGAAAACATGAGAATCAGGGGCGCCTGGGTGGCTCAGTGGGTTAAAGCCTCTGCCTTTGGCTCAGGTCATGATCCCAGGGTCCTGGGATTGAGCCCCGCATCAGGCTCTTTGCTCTGCATGGGGCCTGCTTCCTCCTCTCTCTCTGCCTGCCTCTCTGACTACTTGTGATCTCTGTCTGTCAAATAAATAAATAAAATCTTAAAAAAAAAAAAAAAGAAAACATGAGAATCAAAGGAAAATGACTGGTTAAAAAAAAATGCAGGGCGCCTGGGTGGCTCAGTGGGTTAGGGCCTCTGCCTTCCACTCAGGTCATGATCCCCGGGTCCTGGGATCGAGTCCCGTGTCGGGCTCTCTACTCAGCAGGGAGCCTGCTTCCCTTCCTCTCTCTCTGCCTACTTGTGATCTCTGCCTGTCAAATAAATAATAAATAAAATCTTTAAAAAAATGCAACATAAATAGCAAAAAGTGAATTTTTAAAATTTAGATGAGGTCATATAAATCAATATATATCAGGCAGTTCACATACAAAAGAGCCTAAATAGACCCTAATTCAAAAAATCTAAACACAACCAGTCTGAGATACCATTTTTCACCCATGAGATTAGCAAAGATTAAAATCTGATAATATTTTGTGTCACTGAGGTTATGGGGAAATACAAACTCTAACTCTGGAGTGAGGACAGGACAAATACCTGGCAATATATATAAAAGTGAAAAATCCATATACCTTTTGACCTAGCAAATAAACTTGTAGAACTTATCCTATACATAAAAAGAATGCCAACAGGAAGTTATTTAATACCGAGAAACTGAAATCAACCATTACCAAGGAGATTAGTTAAAAAATAAAAATACAGGGGTGCCTCGGTGGCTCAGTGGGTTAAAGCCTCTGCCTTCAGCTTGGGTCATGATCTCAGGGTCCTGGGATCGAGCCCCACATTGGGCTCTCTGCTCAGCGGGGAGCCTGCTTCCTCCCACCTCTCTCTCTGCCTGCCTCTCTGCCTCCTTGTGATCTCTGTCAAATAAATAAATAAAAATCTTTAAAAAAAAATAAAAATAAAAATACAGTATGTATGTATGCAGCAATACAATACAAAACTCTGGACCTATTAAAAAGAATGAAATAGGGGGCAGTTGGGTGGCTCAGTTGGTTAAGCATCTGCCTTCGGCTCAAGTCATAATCCCAGGGTCCTGGGATGGAGTCCTGTCTGGTGGGGGGATGGTCCCTGCTTAGCAGGGAGTCTGCTTCTCCTTCTCCCTCTGACCCTCCCCTCTGCTTATGCTTTCTCTCTTTCAAAATAAATAAAGAAAATCCTTAAAAAAAAATAGAGAGAAATAAAAAGAAATAAATCTTTATGTGCTCATATGGAAAGATCTCCAAAATACTAAGTGAAAAAAGTACAATGCAGTGTGGTAATATTTTCCCTCTTGTGTACATACCAAAACGTAAATGCATATTTTCACACATAACCCTAAAAATAAACAGGAATATTTTCTAAAAAGTTTCCTGACGGGGGGTCTGGGTGGCTCAGTGGGTTAAGCCTCTGCCTTCGGCTCAGGTCATGATCTCGGGGTCCTGGGATAGAGCCCCCCATCAGGCTCTCTGCTCAGCAGGAAGCCTGCTACCCCCCATCCCCGCCTGCCTCTCTGCCTATTTGTGATCTCGGTCAAATAAATAAATAAAATCTTTAAAAAAAAATAAAAATAAAATAAAAGAGTTTCCTGAAAACGTAAGAAATTTATAATGTTTATTTCTGGGGAAAAGGTGGTAAGGGAGGCTGTAACTTTTACACTTTGTAGTACTTTATTTTTTTTACTATCTATGGAGTTATCTGCCTGGTGAGATTATGCAACCCTTGTTTTTTTGTCTTTATACCTTCCTATATTAAAATAAAACAATAAAAATCTAATAAATCCAGTTAAATATGTTTTAAGCACAGTTAAAAAAAACAGGCTATTACCTTGTTCAATCCGAGTAGCTAGGTAGAGCATCTCTCCCTGAGCAGCCAACTGATGAACAGATAAAGCTGAAATGATACCACAAAAAGCTCCATGTTTTTCTACCTAGAGAGTATGCTTTCATCATGTTATTCATATTTGTGCAGCAATTCTATTTTCTAAAAAAAAAAACCCTCTCATTTTATTGTTTAAAAAAATTTAACTTAAAATATATCCTAAAGAGGCACCTGGGTGGCTCAGTGAGTTAAAGCCTCTGCCTTTGGCTCGGGTCATGATCCCAGGGCCCTGGGATTGAGCCCCGAATCGGGCTCTCTGCTCAGTGGGGAGCCTGCTTCCTCCTCTCTCTCTCTCTCTGCCTGCTTCTCCCCCTACTTGAGATCTCTGTCAAATAAATAAATAAATAAAATCTTAGGAAAAAAAATATATATCTCCTAACATTACAAGTAGCTATTCTGTACTTTAGAACTGATGTATGTTTAAGGCGATTCTGACATCTGCAAAGTATTGTTATCAATGAATACACAAACTGTTATGATCAACTATTAGCAATGCAAACTGCTAATGATCCCATCAATCAAAGAAATGGCTTAGGTATTTAATTTTTAAAATGCTAACTCAATATCCAAACT